>JAQFZF010002729.1:0-12087 GCA_034695365.1 Enchytraeus norvegicus
TTTAATCTAGTCGATCTCGAGTAGCCGGGCCACGATTCATTCCGTTCTTAATGAATCGCTTTAATAAAACCCACCGGACTGTTTGCACTCAGGGTAAAATCCAAATCAATCAATCAATAAATCAATCAATCGATCAAACAATCCATGGGGGGGGATTTAGCGACATCGGTATAGTGTTCGCCTCACATGCAAGTGATCCAGGTTCAAGTCTCGGGTAGGTCGACAAAGAAAAATCCCAGGGTGTTTGCTAGGTTCGTCGTGTACCTGCGCTGGCAGCTTGAAGCGCCATAAAAAAGGCAAAGGTACGATGAATCATGGATTGGCAAAAGAAAATAACAAAAACACAAAACAGCAACTAAGCAAGAAAACTAGCATGTGCGTCCTGACATATGTGAAAATAGAATAATAATAATAAATCAATCAATCAATCATTCCATCAATCATTGTAAACGTATCGTCTGTTTTATCAGACGACGACATCGGGCATAGCATTTGTGTTTGTTATCATAAACATATCAGGTATAATATTTATGATAAAATGTTAGGCTATATCAGGGTTTTCGATGCCGCCAGGCGCCTCTCTTGGCCTGGCGCCCGAAGGCAACTGCCTCCACTGCCTCACGTACGCCCCTGCCCCCCTCCCTCCTAAAAAATTCCTAGATCCACCATTGCTTTCAGGAAGTAGGTTAATATGTAAACACGTGCGGCTGTCATGTGTTGAAATAAAAGGAAGAAAAAGTTAATTAGTATTGTGAATAATTTTCATAAATTTATTCCATGCTACATTGATATGTAAATTTTTTTAATTAATTGATGGATATAGCAGAAATTGACGCGTATTGTTAAAATGTTTAATGTTTAATATAATAATCGAATATCAGGCCGATGCATCTCTATACTTCACAGGATAATAATTAGCCTAGGCCAACACACATGTAGACCAATTACACAATTATATACATGGTAAGCAAATAAGGTTGCCAACTGTACGGAATTTGTCCGGACTGTCCGGAATTTGCATTGGTGTGTCCGGAAAAAGGAATAGGTTCTATTCGGACAATACATTGTCTGTCCGGAAAGCTGAAAGGAATAAGGAATAGATTAAATCATAATGCAGACAGTGTCCGGAATTGTCTTAATAAAAGTTGGCAACCCTATAAGCAAACACAAATAAAATACATCAATAAGTCTATATAGAGCAATAACACATTAAAAGTACTACAATATACACATAATATTCAAGAGCACAGCCAAAAAGAATATACACCGTGTTATAAAAAAACGGTGGCCGCTAGGCCCATATTTGTTTTTTTATTCTACCCACGATATGGTATGTTTCCTATGCACTTTGGCATGCATCAATTGGGGCTTATTTGTACTTTATATTGAAAATTAAAACAAGAAAAGTTCAATTTTAACCCGACTTATATAGCAATAATGGGACGAGATAGAAAGATTTGCTAGATCTCTATGTTCGGAGCTATTTTGCGAAAATCAGCGAATCCTATCAAATTCGCCATACGAAAATTAGTAAAAAATAACTATTAACATCGAGATTTCAGGACTATCAAATTTTGGCGCTCTTTTCTGGTCTATAGATTGAAATTCATTTTCATGCTGCATTTTGCGATGTAAAAAATTGACACGATATTCATCATCGGATTTTCAGCAATGATATTGGATTAGTGGGTGGATGTTACAATGATATTGTAACATAACATTATAGTCAATAATGAATTGTGTGAGTTTCACACAAAATAGATATAATATTAATTATTATGTATCGTTAATGGAATAAAGGCCTATATCTGGTGATATTGAGTGTCATCTATTTACTATTAACTAAGCTTTCATTTAATTACAAAGATTAGTTTCTCAATACGGGCATGCTAAATTGGCCTAATCCTAAAATATATTATTTTCAATACCGTATTCGATGGCGCCAGCTCCTGAATAATTCTAATTTCTAGGTCCACAGTGCTTTATCACACTAGGATCAAATACTATACACTGTAGATCAAACAGTGTGCACTGTCCTGAAAGACTTTTTGTTAATTTTACAGTGATTTTATAGAGATATGCTCAGAGATCTTTATTCATTTAATTTCATATATGACAGATACACATCATAATAATGTCAATAGAAACTGAGTAGTTAAATGTAGCATTGATATTGTGGTCTTTCGACCGTAATTGTAGCGACTTACTAATTAGAAATAGGCCTAATTAATATTATTTATATTCATCTCTGTAACCTCCATAATTGTTAGTTATGGACTGTTAATATAACGTTATGTTAGGCCCACGCCTTTGTGAAAAGGCCCAATGGGTGGCAATGGCAGTAGATAAATTTTAGGCCTAGCTGCTAAATGTTGATGCAGTTTTTTTACATGTTAATATGCAGCATGAAATTAATCAATCTATAGGAGCCACTCAAAAAATGCAATGGTCTAAAATGGTGATGTAGAATTTGAGAGATGGAGACCGGGTTACTAAGGGGTTAGTAATGCTAATTTATTCGGAATGTATTTAATGCATTTAAAATAAATAATATTCTATAATATTTAGTATCATATAATGATAATTCATACCAGAACAGCTTCTGCACACACAGTACGGACACCTGGAGCAAGAACACGTCTAAAGAATTCAGAGATAGATTTATACTGGGTGAGGTCTTGAACACACGCCTCGTGCAGGTGACAGTTGAACACCCAGATGTAAAATGAGATCACGGGTTTTCTTATCCACATTGGTAACTCTCTGCTGCACATTCTACCCCAGGCTCGTGATACAGATTTCAGCGGTAATTTTCTGTATAGCGTCCACTGAAATGATAAATTACGTTCGATCAAAATCGGATTATTAAATGCATATTGACACGTAAGAAAATTGCATCAACATTTAGCAGCTAGGCTAGCTTTGATTGATTGCAGATTCTGGTAGAATGTGCAATCAATCAAAATCAGATTATTAAATGCCGCGTGTCAATAGCAGTCGTTCAATAGGATTATGACCAGCATATTGACACATGACAGAACGCACATGCTATTTTCCTTTCATAGTTGCAGTGTTTGTGTTTTATTATCTCTTGACCACTCAATGATTAATCGTATCTTTGCCTTTTGATAGGAACGCAAAGCTGCCAGCAGCAGGTAGGCCTACACCATAAATCTTCCAGACACTCTGGGGTTTTCCTTTGTTGACTGACCTGGGATTAGATCCTGGATCACTTGCTTCTGAGGAGAACACACTCACAAAAAAGCAAATGCGCTTTTAAAGTCTCAGGCGCGTTTTGAAACATGAACAGTAGAGGGCTGGTCGAGTACCCTAGCGCGTCATAGGCCGCAATCTATGTGTCAACTTCCAAATCTTATAATCATGCAAGTCTGATAGTTGAGCGACATACGTCATCAATTTCTAGAATATCTGAAGACATCAAAATAGACATGGGCGGTCATATTAACACATAAAATCTCAACTGATCACATTTATGTACCGGTATCTAAAAATAATTATTATTTTATTGGGTCTCGAGTAGATGGTCTTATGGTAGGTCTTGGCTGTCACACCGGTTGTGACCTTTGGCTGCAAGCCTACTTGACTCTCCAATGTGTATTCAACGGTACTACTGATTTTTGCAGAGAGCGGGATATAAGTATACTTCTTGATTTATTTATTGATGGTGCAACAAAACACTTTAGTTTATAATTTCGTGTAATAGAATTATATAGCTAGGCTACTTACTCTTTTATTATATTGACGAAGAACATTCTGATGTTTTGTGCTTGTGTGAATGAGATCACCACAGGTTAAGACGTCTCTCAACTTTTGATCAGTCTCCGCTGCCGTATAATCGTTACCCTTGAACTCTGAAGCTACTCGTACAAATGTATCCAATGTATCCGTATGATGGAAATTGTTTTGTGACTTGATCAGCCGATTGCTATCATTTCCAGAAACTTCACTGCAGTAGTTACCACCACTGTGGTCGCCCAGCTCACGACCAGTATTGAAGACAAATCCACAACCACGAGCCACCCTTGATATCGTGTGTAGGAATAATCTCCAAATATCAAAAAGTAGGTTTGTGAAAGATAGTTGAATCTCTGAGAATTTCTCAACGGCATTGAAGTGAAACTTTTGAACACAAAGAATAATGTTGGTATAGAAACTGACGGCCGTTTGGAATACATTTGAAAAACGTTGAGATACGTTACGCCATCCATATTTTAGTTTTTTGTGAACGCTCACATCTTCTATCTTCGTAGAACGGCCAGGAGAATATAGTTGTTGGAGCTTTTGCCTGATACTAATTGTATGATTGAAAATAATTTTATTCTGGTACAAGAACGGTGCCGATAAATTTTCCAGAATTTCGTCAGAGCATTTGACTTCTTGCAGTTCTTCAATCATTTGCAGATTTTCTTGACTTAATAGTTTGGTCCTATCCAGACTTTCGCAATCCATCGAATTTGGCTGATGCAATGAATTATTGCTCAATACTGAACCATTGTCTTCAAACAGAAATTCAGAAAATGTAATGCCTACTGAATTGGTTTCATTGGTACTTTCCGAATGACCACTACTCTTAACTAATCTAATACCGCTGACTTTCTTGGAAACGAATTCGTTTCCGTAGTAACTTACTATTTTCATGTTCTCAGTAGGCTTATCAATGTCATTACCTATACAGATTACTGCACCTTTACTTAGGCCTATATCTACAAGGCTACGTCGCGCACCAACGATGACAGATTCATATTTCCTGGATCTTGCTCGAAGAACCTTCCTTCCAACCTTCCACAGACACACCACTGGTATATACAGCATCACGATGAACCGGTAAATTGGACGAATGGGGAATAGAATCTCATCTAGGAAAGGAATGGAGCCCGCGCTAACTGTTGATGAGATGTGATAATAGATGGGATAGGCTAAGATACAGACGAGGCAGTCTACCACTGAATCTGTCACTGCTTCGAGTAAGATTATTAACACGACAACACCGTGCAGGGAACGAAAGCCGATCATCATCACTTTAGAGGTCTGGGTAGAAACACTGCAGGCCTGCTATAATATATCAGTTCTCTAACATTTCAATATACAATAATTATACATAATTCGACTACTTTTCCAGCATGATGTTGTTGGCATCAATATTTACTTACTGTCACAGATGTTAAAATTGATAACAAATAATTATTGTAATAATATTCACACAAATATAGTTGTTGCATTATGTTATACATGATGTATAAGCCTACTCGTACAGCCTATGAAAAATATCGAATATATTGTAGGCTACTCAACAGTTTGTCACGTGATGACCCTGCTACATGATTTAATAAATACATACATTGAATTTTTATACTGAAAGATGCAGCAGACAAAATATAAAACAATCACGTGATTACGCCCCCATGTATATAGGCCGAGGCCGATAAATTATAATCATTGTATGATAATGAGACCGTCGGAACCTGCACATGAGGATTTTACATGTAGGTCTCTCTCTCTCTCTCGCTCTCTCTCAGTGCACTGCCCTACGGCAGGTCCATGGCATATAACTATATAGTTTGTATGCCATATTTTCTTGATAATAGTTTTGTTTTCTGAAGTGGATCTCCTTGTCCTGCCTCAGTGACTGCGTTAGTCAACTTCTACGTGAAGCTTTCGGTTGGTCTATTCTCAATTTTGAGGGATCCAGCACGACTTAATAGAGTAATAGTTGGGCTACATAAAAAATATTGTTTATAGAAGAAACGCTCGGTACGTACCTGATATCGACGATCGTCCTCATATGATATCTGGACGTCAAGCCGCTATTTGATTCGATACAAGTCGGTAACATCTGATTCATTCTATCAGACAAAAGAACTGAAGCCCAATGTTAAATAAAGGGGTCGATCAATCAATCAACAAAAACTAGATCCATATCCTAATATTTGTTAATGCGTTTGTCTATGAAAAATATCACTCTAAGGTTTAATAAACAACAGATAGCCAAGTAATTAACCGGTGTGGCAGCCCAAACGTGTTCAACAACAGAGTCATAGAAATGTGCAGCAGGTCTACTAAACCGCCTTCACTCTTATTACGCCACTGAGTTCGTGTTTACGAGATTAGATCAAATTCAAGTCATGTAGAAGTAAATCTAATGATTGAACTTTTGTTTCTTGTTTAAATGTTTATGTGTTGAAACTGGACCAAAAACATTTCTCCTACATATTATAGAATATACTAATAGCAGTGTAAAACTTAAAATGCATTTAGATTACTTGAAATATATACAAAAGGATTACACTAATAATCATTGCATGATTGCATCCATCCATTGATTTTTGGGTAATTATTCATTTGCATCTATTTTTATGAGAATGAGCTGGCCACACGGAGCCCTGATGTGTGTTTTTCTCAGTGATCGTGGTATCACATGTAAACAAACCCTTTAAAGATCTCAAATAAATAACTTATTTTAGTAAATATTAATTTTGCCTAATTCGTTACTAGGGTCTCGTTATATCTTGCAAGTTATAATTGAGCGATGTTGGAGATTTTGCTAGAACTCATATTTTGCGAAAATATTCTGTTGTAGAGGCGGAGTCGGTGAATGCGTTTAAGAATAGGTTGGATGGATACTGGAAGAGTATATAGAGTTATGGATACATTTGGGAATTGGACATGATTGTGTTCCATTTTTCAGTATATTCATGTAGCTGTATATAATTTTTCTTATTTGTATATTAGAGTCTGACTCTGTGATTAAGACTGGTGGTACAAGTCATCTTTGACTTCCTGAACCAGGATAATTCAGTTAAGTTAAGTTAAAATTAAAGAAAATCCGTGATTCCAATTATGTTTACATACAAAAAATTAGTAAAATAAAGGACAAATATCGTGAAATCGGCGATATCGAGACAATAATGTTTGGTTTACTACTTATTAATGTGATTATACATTTTAAAACCGAGCTATAGGCCTGTACTTTATTTGAATCTCATTGTGAGATGCACCTGTACAGAATGATAATTTTATCTAAATGTTAATTTAGGGTTCGCATTCGGTTGTGGGTTATGGTTAGTCTCCCCTCAACCCAACCCTATCACGAAACCTAATGCTAAGTGAAAATGTTAAAAAATTGGATATTTGAAGATCTGTACAGGTGCATCTCACAATGCCCTTTATTTAAAAAGTTAAAAAATCAAGCTGATACTGGCAGAGTGTTACAAGGTACAATTTCATAGTCTCAATATAGGGTACAACAATTCTGCGAATATTATTTATTTTGAGGAGCGTAGTGAATTAATTGTACAATGAAGAGCCCTGTTGCCAATTTCCCGCATTGGGATAAATAATCCCATGCATAGACTGAATTTCAAGTAGGGCACCAAAAGTTGTCAGCGATGCTGCAGAATGCAGAGTTGCATCACGTTCAAATACAAAAAAGTTCGCAATAAAGGCCGGTACAGAAAAAGAGAGCCGATTAATGAGCTTTTTGTGATATGTGGCTTCTCTAGTTGATTGGCAACTAAAAAATTTAAAAGCTTGATTGCATTGATCACAAAAGCTAAGCAAAAATTAGTTAAATTAACTTGTGCTGTTTTCCAAATTTCATAAATATACTTATATTGCATGGAACGAGATAGGATATTTTGCTATATAGCGATTATACCGTAACCTATATCTATATATAATATCAGTATATATTTATGTTCTGCTAAGTTAAAAAAGTTGTTGAAATGTGGTTCTATGGAAACATTTGTGCATCTCTTACACAAGACACATTACAAATGAAGAAGTTTTAGATAGGTTAGCAACAACAAGAATTATATTAAATACTGTGCGGAACAGGCAGATGAGCGTTTTTGGTCATGTTATGAGGAATAAAGAAATAGAAAACATAGTCATAAGCGCAAAAATTGAAGGAAAGCGTTGCAAAGGCAGAGAAAGAATTACCTATACAAAGAGTCTCAGTGAATGGATGAACATTGAAGAAGTAAAAATGATTAGATTTGCTGGATACAGAGATATTTGGAAAACCATGACCGTCAAAGCTGGGAACCGGCAGGAGACCTGAAAGAAGAAGAAGATACTAATGCCACTGGTACCAATCACTGCGCCGTTGAGCTGTACTAGAAAGAATCCCCTCTTTGGGATTTGGGATGTTAACAAACTAAGCTTATATGGAGGCTGTGTTTCGTGCACCAGTTGGGTCCGTCTCTGGCAATATTTTTTAATACTAACACAGACGTTAAACTTAGCTATTCTAATGCCACTGATACAATTCACTACGTCGCTGAGCTGCGCTGGAAAGAGTCCTCTCTCCGCCGAACTCCATTTCGGAATGATGATGGAACTCTCCGGCGAATGGGGCGGTGTCGCCGCCGGTGAGGTTGAGGTAGCCGATGAGCACGGCGTCAGCGTACAGCTCGTCGTCGTCCACCGAGAGGACCTTGCGGGTGCCTCGAGGCTGGATGGTCGAATGTTTTGCACCATTGCTAAGCAACTACTATAGACATGGTGTTCAGAAATCTTTCTTTAAGATTCGCAGATTTCACTGAATTTAATTTAGCTGTTCTAAATTGAAAATTACTGAGGAGTACTGATGACTAACAGACGACCCCTGTCGTGCGCTCCCACGAACAGTCGATCAGTCGACTAGTCAAGTAGAGACATGAGGGCACCTTGAGGTCAGGGGGTGTATGAACCTGACCTAGATACACAAAGTCAGCATCCAATAATAGAACTCTGTTGTTACCACAATCAGTTACAAATATATATTTACTGTTATTGTATATGTGTATTGCCATTGAATGGGGACAACACAGCTGACCTTCACCTTCTCCCGCCTCACCACCAAAAGACGTTATTATTTGACCCTCATTGTTGATCAAACAGAGTCTGTGGAGCGGAGAGCCTTTTGCACCGTGAGAGACAATGAACCGAACACGTACTGTACATCTTCACTGTCTGATACGCCTCTCTGATGCTCTTATCAAATCTTATCTCACGCACCTGTTTACCATTACTCGTGTATTCCACTACTCCACTAGCACAATCTGAGTCACTGATCGCCACAGTGACCAGCAGTGTGGTGTGCTCTGCTGTAACTGAGGCCCCACGGTACGTAATTCTCTGACACCTTCCACCCAGTGACGGAGTTGTTAGTGAGATCGACTTTGTGGATATTTTTCTCCCTATCACTGATATATAGAGCTTTGCTGTATGCGCAGCTAGCTAGATCTACGTGTTGTCTCATATTGGGTATATTGATATCACGTGACGCTGTCAGGCTGTGAGAGTCATATACGTTGATGTGAGAACGTCTCCATTTCACCACAAAGATCTTATCATTTACAACTGTTACACCTCTGACTGATACACCGTGCTGTAGGCTCATAACCACAGCATGCTTACTGAGATAGGATTCCGTGGAACCTGAAATAATAATTATAGCGTTATACAGACATTCAGACAAATATTTTCCGTTGATCTGGAGTATTATACCCAAATCTTATAGACCTTAATTAGAGGAAATTAACCATAACGTATTACAAGCAATGGGCTTATAGTATCACATTATCACATTACATTGATCTTCTTAGGACTCTTCTTTGGTTACCAATTTGTTGAACGCATAAAGTACAAGTTTGCTGTACTGACCTTTGAAGTCCGTCAATATGGACTACCTTCCTAGCTGGCTGAACGTCTCTCATTCCATAAACTCCTCGCACTCCCCGTTCATCTTATTCCTTGCTTCTTAATTTTCCCGATATTCGTAATGCTACGGGCCGCCGCTCCTTTACCTTCGCAGCGCTAAAAACCTGGAATGCCCTACCTCTTCACATTCTTTCCTGCACCACAATATCTACTTGCTGTTGTAATGTAGAGACTCATTAGCTTCCTCTTTAGATATTTTTGTATTTGTAATTGTTCTTTTTATGGATTAATGGACATGTACGTACCTTGTTTGACCCCTTCCTCTTTCAGTATAAGTGCGTTCCAGCTGCGTTTGGGTAGACCAACTGGCGTGTCGTTTGTTACCAGAAACGTCCCTGATATCGTCGTCAGATTATGAACCGCACGTTAAACCGCTATATGATTTGATTTTTATTATAATAAGGAGTTATTTATTTTGCATTTTGTGAAGTCCTCCTGATTTAATGCCACTTTGTGCCAAGACCGACGACCACAGAGAGCGCTCATTTCTGTGTCAGGAACTCTCTGGGGAACTTTTAAGTGTTAAAGGCGATATCGTTGTAATGATGATGATCGGACTCTGTGACACTGTTGAAAGTTCATTTAAACAATTGAATTAGTTAGTTAACTAATAAGTTAAATTGTCTTTTTTTTGTTTTTTTCAATTTTGAAAACTAAATTTTCAAATGCTAAAATTCATTATTCATAGCAGGCCTAGATTTAGCAGCATTTAGCAGCCGAGAATTTATGGAGGACACAGCTGTGTCTAGATCAGCAGCACTTAATTAATGACAATAGTTTACTTACTAGTCTATAAGATGAGTAATTATTAATACTTGGATTAGTCAACCGAAAAATACTGTACATACGTCACATGTTAAAAAGCGACTATCCGAGATGCCAGAAGTGCAGTATGGTAAATAATTATCAGGGTAGGTAGGCCTTTCCGTTTTGCAAAATTTCATAATATAGGCCACATATGTATCATAGACCTACTAGTACATGTACAAGTATTCGTACATGTGGGATTGGGGGCCTACATTTATGTTATAGATCGTAATTGTAAGAAACGAAAAACGAAATGTAACGTCATCGCATGTCCTTATCTGTATAAGAAATCTCACCCAGTAATTTCGGCATTTTAGTTAAGAGTTCATTAGATGAATTATTATCTGAATGTCTTAGTTCGGCATTGATATTTCTGTAGGAACACTGTGTTGGAGTTGGCGATTCGATAAATCGAGGCATCATTCCATAGACAAACGATGAGTCTTGTTCTACCTGAGCTTCGATCAGCATCTAAGCTCTCGTATGGAGATCGTCACTGGCTTTTATTACCTCACAATCAGTTCCACTTTCAACGATCATTCTACTGTAAGCAAGAAAACTGTCTAACAATGTAAAGCGAAATTCTTCCAATTCTTTCTCACCAGCAATCTCCTTCAGTCGTTCTGGCTTTATATTGGTTAAATGATCTAATAATGTTTGTTCGTATTCACCTACAAGATGATGTATTGTTGCGATGGACTTTCTTATGAAGGATTCTGTATTTAACACTTGTTGTAAAAAATTACGATTTTCTTTCTCCAACTTCTCCATCTTGACATTGCTTTCACGACGATATTTTTCAATGAACTCATCATCACTGAGAGAAAGCAATTTCTTTCCTTTTGCAATATCATGCAGAATTTTACAGACGTGGGTTCTGTGATCCGTTGCGTGGCACAGCATACAGATTAATGTTTTGCAATCATCATAGTACAACTCTATTTCTTTGCCACTGTGCGCGAAACAGTAGTTATGAGTCAATTTCTTCAACTCTTCATGTCTTGGTTCTTCTGTCTCTTCTGTCCTATAGGAGACCTCTCAATTTTTTTTCAAGTGGGTCTAAACTCCAATGGGCGCACCACTAATCTTATTTTGCTGTAGCAAGTAACTTGATACGGCGACTCGACGAGTGTGCACAAACAAAAGTGCACAAACAAGTGTGCACAACCAATCGATCAATAATTAATCGTCGGTGATACACAATACAGAATATTTATATCTCTAACTTGCTAATAGTTTTCATTTGACAATGATATTTTAGTCACCCTTTATTCAATTGACTGCACCAATGACGCTGTTGGTTTGGCGTCTGAATCGGGTTCAATAGGACCTATTTACTTATTTACTTCTACTTTTTACCTTACTTCTTTACCTATTTTTCTTCTACCTGTAACCTATTGAATAGGTGCACGGTTTAAATTTCAGGACGCACCAGTCACTGATGTTGCCTTTCGGTAAAGATCCACGATCCAAGAAATTGACAGATTGAATCCAACCCGTCTATTGTTTTGAAACACTGATGTAATATTATAGGCTATACTAAAACCCACAACTAAC
>JAQFZF010002730.1:0-12085 GCA_034695365.1 Enchytraeus norvegicus
GTGAGCTTGATAGCAGACTGTGTTTCAGAATATGTACCTTGAACCTGCCATTTGGCAGTGCACTAGAGAAAGAGTCAGAATTGAATGTATTTAGTTTGTTCACTCCCTGTACTCAGAGCGCCTTCTATAATAAAGTCCTGCAGACTCCTGCTATTCAAATGTCTATTGAATAAACCGTCTATTAATATAAATTGTCTATTCAAATGTTATAACCTAGACGGCTCATTAATGATGGGGCACGATTTTGCTACAGAAATTGTGTTTCAATGGTCACAGCTATTTCCCTAAATACGGGGGGGGGGGGATCAGCCCTCCCAATAGTCCGAGATTTGAGTTGTCCGGAGCCCCTACAAATGGTAAAATTCATGGTTAAATCCGACATTCTTGAACCTTCTCTTTGTGTTTCACGTCCGCTTCTTATGTGAACGAACCTCGTATAAGGTCAGGGACAAAAATCAATGTTTCGAGGTGCTGTAGGGGCAATGAACGCTGAATTAAGTAGCTAGGCCTTAACTGTGGATAAAATAAGACGGTTTTCAAATGTGAGGCCATCTCTATCTTTCGAGACAGCAATAATCATTCTTTTATTACTCTTTTCATAGAATTAAAACTACACAAAATTATATATGGCATCAATAGATCAACATATATTACCAGCACTAAAAGACGATATCATGGACGCCCTTATCTCAGGATCTCGCCAATCTGGTTAACATTATCACTCCTACTCGCGTCTGAGAAACCTAGTATTCTGAGGCGCTATAAAATGTCCTTTTTTGTACTTCGGGTTACACTTGATTAAACCAGAATTTATAAACATCATCAAAAGAGGCATTTTTAGATAAGGAATAATGTTAAAAAGAACAATAATATTGATTCATTTTAAACATATCATTAAAATTAAATTTACTAAAATGACCTCCTCTTTCTATTCGTATATTCTCACATATGACAGAACACATATGACACCTTATTAAAACAAAGCACCTATCGTGTTCAAGATCTCGTCATCTTGTGATCGTTTATCTCTCTCCAGTCTGCACCCAAAGAAATTAAAAAACAGACACCTTCACCTTAACCTTACTTTAACCTTTCAGCACACAGGACCTGGTGACAAATTATCTTTAATCTAGTAACAAAGTCACCAGCACCACTTTCGATCCATTACGACCATACGCGTGTTTGCCTGAACAATCTTCTACAACAGTCGCCGACAACACACTAATTATTTAAATTAACCGACTGGCCCACGAAGGGATCGAGGGCTTGGTTAGCCTGTTGAACATCCGAGATTTTACTCTCTGATTGACTGGACCAGGAATCGGAACCCGGACAACTAGCCGACAGGATAACCAATTAGCCAGAGACCTAATTAACTAGTGATATCTCAGCATCTTTGCTGATGTTTTAATTATTTTATCAATTATTGCCTAACTACTACAGTCTATAATTCTAAAGGCTACAAAATTAAAGCCAAATTCAACATCAGTTTCGCGGTCTTACGACTGCATCAGTGACGGGTGATACCTAGGATTCGAACCGTGAAACTATTGAACTGCAGTTGGACATTCAACAACCGATGTGCCATTGGCTCCGCCTATGTCACATTATTCTATGCAACATCATCAATCAATCTACTCAGCATCGACTATCATAGCACTGCATATTATGTAATTCTTTATGGAAACAGGTAATGCAACCAGGATTCCATGAACCAAAGTTTCTGACGGGTCTCTACCCACATAACAAAATTAGTAATACATGAAATATTGCTTTAAATTATCGCAAATTTATTCCGGATAATTACAAAGCTCTAGCTAAAAGGCTAAAGCCAAATTTAACGTCAGTTTCATCTCTCGAAAGGGATATAAGTGACGGTCGAGCCTCGGATTCGAACCCCTCACATACTGATCCACAGTTGGAAACCTAACCGATCGTGCCACTGGCTCCCGCAAAGTTCCAATCAGCGTTATATTAAATTATAAAAGCATTAATTAGTTAACTACAACAGTAAGCTAAATCATTACAGTTCCTTTTATCAGTCACAAGAATTACAACTGCAGCTCAAAATTAGTCATATCAAAAACTCTTAGTTATATGAAAATCAATAAATCATCAACCCAATGTGGGTCTTCATGTAGGGCCCATTGTAGGCCATAAAGGCAATGTATACATTAATATCTGGTTAAGTATGTATGTGCGCTTGCTGCATAGTGCACTCTTTAGGGAAAAGATAATACTAACCAGAGGGACGGAAGACTACAAAAAATAACAAAATCAGAAATTAAGAAGGAAAAATGTAAACACGTACAGACAGATGTTATGTGTGGAAATAAAAATAAGATTTTAAAATAATTGTTACACTCTATAACTCTAGCAAGAACAGATATATTATGCAATTGTCACTTTAACAGTGTCGTTGTTTACTTAGTCTTCATGAATAAACACCATAAACATTATGCTCTATATGCCAATTCTAATATAACAGGACTATGATACAAAGGGTCTTCAAATCATCAACTCTACACAAAATTTTATCTCTATCGATATCTTACTTTAGCAAATGTAACAGAATAACAAGTAATAAGAACTCAATGGAAAGAAGTAAGGAACGAGGGCAGATTCACAGAATGTGATGACATACATTGGATATATCTGAGTATCCTCAAAGACAACAAATATGTTAGGATCAATGACGCCATTGACGGTGGAGTTAAACCTTAGCAGTGACGTACGCAGCGGTGGCTCCGTGTGGTGAGGGGAACCGACGGAGGAAAACCCTGTGAGTGCTCGACGTATGA
Organism: Enchytraeus norvegicus; assembly: GCA_034695365.1. Taxonomy (NCBI): domain Eukaryota; kingdom Metazoa; phylum Annelida; class Clitellata; order Enchytraeida; family Enchytraeidae; genus Enchytraeus; species Enchytraeus norvegicus. Next base: position 2,802 of record JAQFZF010002730.1, read on the forward strand.
TCACACGTCTGACACCCCTGTTATCTGCTACGGCAAACGTTGCTGCTAGTCTGAACTCATTCGTAAGGTAGATGCCGCCACCGTAATACTTACCTAAACAATAACCAACACACTTGTATACACACTCGCTTGCACACATACACATATAACCGCAAGAATACAAATTATTAGAAAAATCTGAGAAAACCGGATTACAGTTAAAAAAGATTGAAATGGTAATCAAATGATCTAATCTAATGCTAATTTATTTATTGCAAAACTGAGGCGCAAAGCATGTGCTCAAGACGGAAAAGATCTCGAGCCATAAGAGTGATTGTGAGGTTATATAATATTGTACTTGATTATTTAAATTCAATCTGACAACTGCAGAAAGTATTATGCGATCAAACTGATAAATAATACAAAATGATCGTCAATACACAGAACACATGGCCCTTACACAAGGCAGTTAGGATTAAGGGTAGCACCTATAGGCCATTAAAGGAACTAACCCCTAAATCACATAAATAAATTTTCATGCAATTTCTTAAACTATGAAAGTCCTAAGTAATTTACAATTGACTAATAAATATAATTTGTACTACTTAGAGAAATTATTAGAGAAATTAGTGCCACTTAGAGAAAAGAGAGAGAGAGAAGTATGCTTTATTATTCATTCAAAACGACAAAATATACAAGGCAAATAGGCAAACAGTCATGCAAAAAAGAAAACGAAAAATGAAAAACACAAGCAAGAACACAAGCATGCAAGCAAGCAAACCACCGGCCGTCATGAGGACGCAAAAGTATCCTATCTAGCTAGCCACCATACATCATTTTACATAGCATATAATTAGAATTCAGTACTATTACCATGTAGTTCTAATTTAAGAAATAAGGATACTTGCAATATGTTAAATATAAAAATAACAGCTTCAAACTATTAAACACTGAAGATAATTTATAACTAACCATTTTTTCCAGAACATGACCGTTTAAAGCCTTCAACACATATTTGATCCGCAGAGTCTTCACTTGTACCATGTATAAGGACGAGTTCATTATCTCGACTGCAGTTTTCCATCGCGTAGGAGTAGAATAGCGGTGCATTCTCAACTCTTTCCACCTACAATTGTTTACAATCGATCATGATCATTTTAATTGACATTAATGTTATAAGTTTCTAACAACAAATGAAATACCATCCTCTTTATCCAAAATGAACTGAAAAAAAAACAAATTTTATGTTTAAAGAAAAAAATGCAAACTTCATGAATAGAATTACATATGACAAGTTAAAATTGACAAATCAACAAGTGTATTTATATGTGGCTGAAAGTCAGAGTGGTGCGGCTTAGGCCACACAAACAATGGAATGGTCCAATACCAAAAGTCAACAATAAATTGGCCCTCTAGACAAAGTGTTGCAGATTATCTAGAGTTCTAAACCACAAGAAGTCTGAAATGTGTATGACCAAAACTTTAATTAATACACTAAAATGATTGGCATAGAAGACGTTGCTTCCAAACAACTACACAGCAGTTACACACTAGTCTCCAAATACGCAATATTAATTACAACTGAAATATTTATGATACACAAATAATTATTAGCTAGGAAGCTTTGAAGTTCAAGTCTTACATGCAAAGCGACATGAAAAATTCAACAATATCACATGGTAATTAATCATGAGCTGCATTAAGATACAAACATGCTTGATCTTCATTTGTCAATGTTATATCACATGCTAAACGATTTGAACTATATTTACTAATTTCCAATGATTAAGTAAAAATCCAGCATGACATGCAGTTCTTGCACCAAGCTTTAACTGGTAGGCAGTATATCGGTCAAAGCCTATGCATGAGCTTCAAAGTCCGCTAAAGTTGAGAAATGCAGGCAGCAAAAGAAATAACTCAATAACTTCATAATTACAATAACAAATGTAGATGGCATCATTTAACAGCAAGTATTGTCCTAGTGATAGACTTCAGCCATCAGCATACCAATTTTCATTATTGAGTTTTGATAAGCCTGAAGAAACTGTGAGTAGGAATTTGGGCTATCACTTAACCAGGCTGAATAATTTTGGGATTTATCTCAGACTTGGGGGCCTGGCCCCATTGGGGCTAGGGGAGACTGAGGCGCCAATGGCTCCTCGCTCCATTATTTGTGAGAAACTGTGCATTAAATTCTCACTAAATGCGTACTTTCGCCCCTCGACTTTGCCTGGCCTCCACAGGCACAGAATGCATTGCATATACTTTCCCCTCCCCTCAAATAATCCTCGATACGCCATTGCTAGAAGCTACACAATGTTAACAAACTTTTAAATCATATTAATTTAACTTGTACAAGGTGAAAGTCACGGAAACTCTTGTCGCTCTCTAACATGTGTGCAACACCAACATAGTCTCCTTCGTCTCCGTGCATGGGTACATGGACGTTAACCAATGTACTCTTCTTCCAACTGGTAGGAATGTGAATGTCTGGAAATTATATATCAAAACATATTTAGAAATGTCATTGGCAATTTGGCAAAGAACACCATTGACATGTAAACTCTGGCACTAAACATGTATAATATATGTAAAATACAATGTGTTGTAGTAGATTCCTGGGTCCAAGTTATTAATCACAATAAAATTATGGTTTATATGCAATCGTTGTGTTAAAAGCTGATAAATATAACATATTAAGGACAAGTATATATACTATATAGCCCCACGGAACAAATTATGGCAAGCTTCATATTTATATTTATTTAATCTTTTCTGCTATCTCCACTACATAAATGTGAAGCACTAGTAATACACTGATTTAGAGTAAAATAGCTGCGAGGAAGGAAATTTAACAGATGTAAAACAACATAATAAAACTGAATGCTCAAGTAAACGTCATTACAGAGATATATCCCAGCTTAAATGCTCAAGAACTGAAAATTGAACTAAGGCGACTAATGTATCAATCCATCTTTTAAAGATAGTTGTGCAGGAAGAAAGAGGCTGTTAAGGGTTCTAAGGGATGAAAATAGAGTTTTACAGTACCTTTAGGCATTATTGCCTTGTACCTCTGTAGAACTGAATAACTCGTAGCAAGATCTTAGAATGGAACTTCGAGATTACCTTCTACATGCAGCATCTCAGAATCTAAGCAAAAAACCAACAGGATCCTTTGTTAACAAGCATACATCATATATTCAACAACAGTTAAAAAGCAACAAATTCAACATTTAACATAAAATATGTAACTATCTTAGTTTCCTTATAAAAATGGTGTATAATTCGAATAGTTTGAAATATTTGTACTATGTATTGTAGGTCTAATACTAGTTGTGACATTTGTCCTACTTCCCATGCTCAAGTTAACATTGCAGAAGTAGAAATCGACACAAAGAGAAAATTTGATACAGTTTCAGAAAGCCGAGAAATTCAATTGGTTTGACGGCTCATATGCAAAGGCATAGAGATGAAATACTTACTAGAAGATACATAAGTAAATTTGAACACTATTACGGGTGTTAATCGTATACTAAATAAATGGATGGCTAGCCCTCCCAAAGGACAAAGATAGAGAAGGTGAGCACCGTGGTTGGTCTTCTGGGTGGGCAACAACATCATTCTATACTAAATATAGCATACCTTTAGATGTTGAATTTTGTCCAACTTCAGATGGCACCTCATTCGAAGCTCTAGGCAAAGATTCTTCAATCCTTTCGAACTACAACAAATAACATAGCTTTCATCAATGTTAAAGATCTCCACTCGGTCGGCCATTTTGTTTTTTACAAACAAGCCATTTCTATCAAGCTTGCTGATAGTTCGAAACTTCTGCTTGTACAACGATGATTGGTCTATTAAACATGCATGTATTAAACCATTGAATCAGATTGATGATAGCAAAAAAAATCTGAAGCAACAAGTTGACAAGTAGGACTCTATCTAATATTTATTTTGTATAGGCAGTCCAACGCTTTGATTCGCATAGCTAGTACAATACCATCCAATAGCGATTGAAACCCAATACAAACAGGGATCAAGTGACATAAATTTTGGCATTTGTTGCTGCTATAGTGAGTCGTTGCAAATGACCTTTCATCAACATAATTAGAGGGTCGCTCAATAATAAACTTGAATTAAATGTTGGCATCTGTCTATTGAACATTGTTGTTAAAATTTAAACTGCTCTACTGAATCTATGCAATAGGCTTCAAAAACGAAAGAGGTAAGTTTAACGTCTGTTTCCGTAACAAAGGATACCGTCATTGACGGACCCGGCTGGGACTCGAACCCGTGACATTCTGCTTATAGAACAAGCATGCTACCGACTCATCGCAAATAAAATTATACCTCATTAAAGTAGACTTGACGCAGCTTAGCATAGCATGCTGCTACTTCCCTTCCAGCTCTTATCACATTCTGAAAATTTAAGCAACTGCATAATAACATATAGGAATAGCACTAAATACTGACCGTCAAGATCCCAACATAGGCCAGAAAAATTTCTTTCAAATCGTATACATTATTTTTTAAAGTAAAAGAAACACAGCACCCGAGAAATGAAGGCTTTTCTACTTTACATAGCCAAAAGAATAAAATGTATAATTTTAATTCAATGAAATTCATACGAAATATTAAGAAAAAGAAAGTATAACTAAATTATGAATATTAAAGAAATATAATCCTAAATAATAATTGCCTTGTTCCGTTACGAGTTATGTTTCTGGGATAATTTCTGATTGAGACAACGCACCTGACATATGGCTTCTAGGCTACTTGACTCAACATTATTCATTTAGTATTAAGGCCATGTCAGACGAACAGGTTTTCCATTAAAAGTTTTCTATAAAACGTTTCATGGTAAACTTTTTGCTAACAAGTTAGATGTAGTACAGGGTGTCAGACGAGAAATGTTTCTGGGGAAATTGACAAAAATTAGAAAACTTTTTGGCAATGTCAGATAAGAACTTTCCAATATATGGCATCTGTTTCCAAGATTACGGTAATTGTTGAAATTTTTATTATTTAATTATAATTAATGCATTTAATAAAAATAGCTGTATCTGTTTTCCAGTTGTTAGTGTGGTGCGCAAATGCTAGACCTGTGATTGAAGAGCCACGGTTTCACATCCAAATCAGACTCTCTCTCTCAGTGCACTGTCTAGCGGCAGGTCCATGGCATATAAAAATACAATTTACAAAGCTCGCCCCTAATCATAAACATTAACCTAACACTAGCGTTTAACTCTAGCCCTACCCACTACAAATTGGATCTGGTTAAAAGACATGCTGGTGTCATATTTTATTCACTTGTAGTGTTAGGGTCATGGTTGGGTTTTGGGTTAAGGTTCGCCTAATCTATACCCCAGCTCTAAACCGAACTCTAACTCTAAATTTATACTTCATTATCTGTGATTTATACAGAAGCCGCCAAACTGGTAAATTGAAATTAAACGATACAGAGTAGTGCATGTATGACATTGTGTCTGGGACCTGCCAGGTGGCAAAAGACTGAATGGTTAATAGATAGTTATTAATTAAATCGTGCCTAAACATCCCAAAGGTATTGCCATTTCACTCAAAACTTTTAGATATGTCGTGTATATATAAAAATATGTCTAAAGATATGTCGTACACACACACACGGATTACTTTCAACTAATTGAATTACATGAAAAATTTTATCGTCTTGCCATGCCATCGTTTATTTTAATTATAAGAGTTCGTTTTACATGAATATATAATTTGAATATCCTCATACTTTTATATGATATCATACTATTTACTTTTTATTTGTAAACAAGTAATCCTGATCAATAGCACTGCTCAATTCTCAAAAACTGTTCCAAAAAATAGAACAGTGCTCTATTCTCAAAGTCTGAAAAGTTTTCCCGAAAAATTATTCGAAAACATCTCTCAGAAAGTTTTCGTCACTGTTAGACGTACAACTTTTAGAAAAACTTTTTCATTATTTAGAAAACTTTTCATGGACAACTTGTTCGTCTGACATGGGCTGTAGTATGGTATTTTAAAAGCGGTAAATCATAAAAACGCTTATGATTAATTGAAAACACGGTGTAAAATGCTCAAACTTACCACATATTTACAGTTCTTTAGTTCGACAAAGAAAAGATCAAGATCAGCGATAGCAACAGATGGCTCTTTGTACTGCTCTTTATCCAACTTCATTCCGATGGCCATCAAATCCACGGAGAAACAGTGTGGCTGCAGGAAACAATATATATAAAAACATTTAATTTAGGTTATATATATGGTTTCATCTCTCCCAATCTATCGTCCTCCCACTACTGTACTGTCAATTGGCAGATCCAAGGTACACATTTCTAATCAAGTCTTCTATCATGCTCACTAATTAGAACCTAATGGATCAACAAAATTGATCCCAACACACTGAACACAGCTCCAGGTTATAGAGGTTGCTGGTGGCTTGCGCACATATGATTATAGTGCTTATAACTGGAGCATTTACTCTGTTTATTTTTATCGTAGGTTTTTTTTCATTTATCATATTTTTGTTTGTTTTTGTTCTTTTGTTCTTATTTCAGTATTATTATTTTTGTTCTTATTTCTGTATTGATCCTTGTGGTCTGCGTTTAAACCAGTGCTCCGCAACCGGTGTGGCACACCTGTGTCGATGCTAGGTGTGCCGCAGTAGAATGACTGGAAGAGTAGAATTTTGTACAATTTAGATATTGTATATATATATGTAGTTTAATATTTTTGGTGTCTAATTACAAATAATAAGAATAATAAATATATATATATATATGCTTTGATAGAATCGGTTTATAGTTAACATTTGAATAGTTCTAAGATCAAGTGAGAAATACAGGCTAGCACTGGCAATTCTGTCTGTAATAATTTTGCAACCGACCTCTCAGCCGGCCTCTTGCAAAGTCAACTGGCATATGCTGCAGTCGATATTTCAAGTTTCTATTCAACCAAGACATTCTCGAACTACACAAGCACCTCGAATATATAATCACCAATCTTGCATACACGACAGATTTATTTGAGTCTAATTGAATACCAGTAATACAAATCGAATAGAAAATGCGAGGTCGGAATGAAAAGTGACTAACGAGATCTGACAAATTGAATGGATTCAAAAATATACTGGAACTTTGGAAGACGCAATTAAGACAAGGATCGCTAGAAATGTTCAAAAGGATCAACAAGATCACAATTAAAAACAAGAATTGGGAAATCTGAATTTGGTTCAGCAGTGTCAGTTAACATTGATGCAACAGAACTTTGAGCTAAATATATTTCCATACAATGACTACAGAGTAATAACATTAGATTCGTAAACTTTTTGCGACTGAGTTACTAACGCCGAGATTTCAATCAAAACAATTTCTCTGGAAATTCAAAAGGAATATATTGAATTGAAGAATGACGGGATCCAGCATTAAGGGTTGATTAAGAACTTCGGGTTACTATTTTGAAAATTGAGCCCATTGTAAAGCGTGTGTGTTCCTTGAAACAAGCACAGGTATGATAGGTATCACATCAGGTAAGGTCAAGAATTTCTGCTTATGCACTTTGTACTCCATATATGTACCTACCTTCTAGAATTTAAAGCCTATACCCTATAATCCCTATAGGACCGATGCGATAGCATAGTGTGATTATATTGTGATGTAGGATTCTTGGAAACACTTAAGTGCGCCGTGAGTTGAAAAAAGGTTGCGGTGCACTAGTTTAAACAATAGGCCTAGATAAATAAATATTATACCTGCACCACACCTAAAATGTACCACACCTAAAATGTACTTAGCTTGGGAAAATACGGCTTCTTAGGTTCGTCCTATAGTTGAGAATATAAAAGTGGCAATTAATAACAAAGATAAAAACTGCATACTATGTTGAGAAACTCTATATTCTATCTATAGTAATACTTCAGAATATGATATAACGCTTAACTATAGGGTATACAGGCACGCTGCTAAATGTTAGTAGTTTTTGGTTTATTTTGATTGTTTTGTTTTTCTTGCATTCCTTGCCTGTGCACTAATTGTGTTTGTTTCTTTGCCCAAGTGGTGTAATAAAGATTAATATATATAACACGCTCAGCTGCATTTCGTTGCCTGTATGGACTGCCACAGCAATTGTGGCCTATGGGCGACTGAGCCGCGTTGTTCATTTAGAGCTCACAACATTCTGCAGTACACTGAAAATTAAGTTAACAAAGATAGGAGAGATGAATTTAAAGCAATACCGGTACTTCTATCTTTCTATCTATCTCTATCTCTAGTACATTGCCAAATGGCAGGTCCAAGGTACTTAAAATATTCTGAAACACAGTCTGCACGCTCACTAATGAGTACTCCATTGATCATCAAGTTGATCCCATCAAAAAGGCTATGCCTTTACCACATCTAAATATAACCTTTTCTTGCGAATATATATTCTGATATCCAAAGTGATTTCCCGATCTTCATCAGTATGAAGTATCTGCGTTGGTCGGCTTTTACGGCACATGTGCATTGTGCACATTGTGCAGTTTTCCGTATCGGTCCTTATAAAGATCTTAATTAATTCACCAAAAATGTTAGCAAATTCAAACCAAACAAACAAACACATAACAAAGAAATAGAGAGGCTACTGATATAAGTTTTAGCAACCATAATGTTCAGCAATGACCACAGAAACTATAGATGTTCTAAACAAATTTCTAAGAAGTCCAAAGCTGCATCCAAAGAATTCAAAGCAGGAGTCCAAAACTGCAATTTCTAAGAAGTCCACAGTTCCAAAGATGTTCATTTTGAAGTACTTTTAAAATATTGAATTCCAGTTAATATATTGTAGTCTTATCATCATCATCAGACGGTCGTCACATCCCTTGCGAAATTAACTGCAGGAAGCCTCGTCTATCCGCCTAACCAGCTATCAATCATCCGTCGAGCATTACGGAAGCGCCCAACATACTGAGGAGCGAAAACAGGAAAGGTTTGAGGTCCTGGAAATGGCAAATCCTCACGAACGAAATTCATGCGTGGATCTCAGCCACGGTAGGCCTAATCCTCCGAAATCTTATACATAAATTACATTAGTAATATTACACATACCTGAATGGCTGATATGTTGTGAATATTGGCATAATGAGGATGAACTGACATCAACGGTCCAAATATTCTTTCTCTTATGAAAGCAAATCTTTCTGAGCGCGAAACTTCTCCCATTGTCAAGGCGCGATTATCTTCAGCTCCCGTGCATGGAGAGTTGGTAAAACCGAACCTACTACCGAGATACGAGACTCCAAAACCGGAGCGAGAGCTCCA
>JAQFZF010002731.1:0-12084 GCA_034695365.1 Enchytraeus norvegicus
TTTTCTATAGAACCACATTTCAACAGCTTCTAATCTTTTGGTCATAGCTGTCGACAGTGTCCAACATTCACTAGCATGGAGTAGAATTGAATATACATATGTGTTGAGGACATTCATTTTCGTGCTTAGTCGTATATTGTGATTATGGAAGGTGTTAGTTAGTTGGTAGAATGTATCCTTTGCCATGGCAATTTTGGCTTTTATTTCCTGATAGCATTTTCCATCATTAGTTATCCAGGTTCCTAAGTACTTGAAATTGTCCGCCTGCTTTACTGAATTTCCTTTCAGTGTTATTCCGCAATCTATAACGTTTCTCTTTTTACTGATAACCATACATTCTGTTTTCTTTAGGTTAATTGACAGCTCATTTTCTTCGCTGTGTATATCTATAATGTTCAGCATTTCTTGTAGTTTTTCCTTGACTGTGCAATAAGTACAATATCATCTGCATATCTTAATTCATTTATAGTATATCCACCCACTATCAACCCGCCTATACCATCGAGGTGTATCATAATATTTTCACTGTATAGGTTAAATAAATCTGGTGATAGTACGCATACTTGCCTAACTCCTCTTTTTATACACGTAAACTCTCCAAGTTCTCCTATAACTGTATTGCACTCTTAACTAAGTCTCAGAGTATCATTGAACAGTGATGGTCAAAGTAGTCTAGCCTGCCATATGCCACAACCGATGTGGCAGGACCTAATTTAATGCTGTTTGACTCTTTCCACATTTTCCTGGCCCTATCTTCGTATCTACAAATATGGCAATATAGCATAAGCCTACATTAGGTTACAGTTTACCATTTATGCAACATAAATAATCTATTTCTTTGCTAATTGCCCACCCCCTTTAAAAATTCCCTGATCAGACACTGAATTTGGCGTAGGTTGACGTAACTTTGGTCCAGATAGGCCTATTGTTTATTCACTGAGTTTTTCTGAAATTAGATCGATACACAAATACATAATTATCAAATTAACAAGTTGAAAAGATGTTGAAATATTTTTGCCTGTGAAGGTGGTCTCACACAAAATATCGAAAGCAGAATAACCAATAACATGTAGAAATAACATGTATTTTTTCAACTTACTGGATATTTAACTGCGAAATTGACGACCCTGATGTCACATGTTGAATCCTCATTGAATAATCAATTATTTATGTCAGTGCATACTTTAGTTAGTTTGTTATGTTAATTCGATGGTCAACTTGTGTAAGCCTATATGTATTGTATATGTGTCATAATAATGATAGTATCTTAGTTAAGTAATAGATGGGTCTAAACAAGTAAATTTCTTTCTAACCCATTAAAGTTTTGTATTTTATTATAATTATTGTAACCGGTGACTGCATTTGCTTGTAACATTATCTGAATGATAACAATTAATTGATTGATCTATTGTATTGTGTTGTATTGTATTGTATTGTATTGTGTTATATTGTATTGTATTGTATTATATTGTATTGTATTATCTGTAGGAGTACACTATAACAATGCATATGAACCAGTATTGGAGGGACGAAGGTTAGCATACGGTCTCTCCGGCTAAATAAATGATGACAATTGATTAATTAATTTTATTATTATTTTGCAGGATTACACGATAACCATGTATATGAACCAGTATTGGTGGGATGAAAGATTGGCCTACGGTCTGTCCGGATATCTCAATGATGACAATATGACTCTTGCCGGAGATTTCGCGGACAAAATTTGGGTTCCGGACACTTTCTTCGCTAATGACAAGAAATCCTTTCTTCATGACGTCACAGAAAAGAATAAAATGGTTCGCGTCCATAGCAACGGCTTCATTGACTACAGTATGAGGTAATGATGATTTTAACATTTCTAACATGATTTTGTTAGATTGTTCCTGACATCGCCTTCGTGTGAGGAACTGGACGTTAAATCCTTATTGTATTGTATTGCATTACATTGTTGCCATAGGTTTTTCAAGTAGTGTGCTATAGAACAGCTTTTCTCAAACTCTAAGGGATTGCGACCCCAGTAATACTATAAATGTTTAGTCGCGACCCACTAACCTTTTTTATATGGATCTACTATAAGCTTTAGTGTTTTCAAAGTCACAAAATTTAATGTGTAACTTAATGTATAAGTCATACAAAATCAGATGTACGTGAAAAGTGTAAACCTTCATAGGCATACCAACATAAGAGTTTGATCCTGGTATGCTTGTACTAAAACAATTAAGCCTATCTTTAAAAAAGAATTTTTTTAAGACCTCTGTGACCAACTTGAAAGAAGTCGGCGAGTGGCGACCCACCTGTGGGTCGCGACCCACAGTTTGAGAAACACTGCTATAGTATATTACAGCATTGAAACTAAAAAATCCATTAATCAGTTTAAAGACTGATTTTATTTAATTATTTTACTTAAGTTACTACTCTAGGATAAGAATCTTAATTCTTATTGTCCTCAGAAAATATACGAATGACGTCATAAGCGGTTGATCTAAGAAATGTAGTGGGGGGGGGCAAGTGTACTAGATCGAGGGAGTTAGGGATCGAAAATGGGTTTCAAAAATACATGTTTATTGTAAATGAAAATTTCTTGGAGCCTTGCCTCCCGCCTCTCCCCCATGTAAATCCACCCATGAACGTCATGGTCTATAGGATTGTAGTTATTGAGAAAGATATTCTTGTTTCGTGTTCCCAGTCAATCGTATCGAGTCGGTAATTGAATTTCTTTTATAGTATTTTATTCGAATCGATGTCATATATTTTGGATTTGTATTACTGGAATTTTGAATTTGTTCTTGCTCGTCCTTTCTTTTTCTTGCATTATTTCGTTAAATATGTGCCCGGTCCCACGCAAGGTTTGAGGTTGGACAATGTTCATATTTAAATGATAGTTATAATTGCCGGTATGTGATATCAATTGCCGTTTTTGATCCGGGAAAAATAAGAATAGACCAACCGAAAGCTGCACGTGTTTCGTAAAAGCCGACTAACGCAGTCACTGGTTAAGGAGACCCCTCAGAAAAATATTTAACCGAGAAAATATAGCGTAAAAATTATGCTGTTTTATGCCATGGCCCTGCCGTTAGGCAGTGCACTAAGAGAGAGAGAGAGAGAGAGAGATTTCAATTAGAAGTTTATTGCTGGAACTCTCTAGATTATTTGTGAAAGTCATGTGTTTTGGCTCCCTATAGTCTTATCAATCATCGGGTTAAGTCTGGATTATATGTTATTATTTACCATTGATCAGTGCATATAAACTATAATAATGGTTCCGCACAATGGTTCCGTTCCGTCGGCCAAGTCATTTTAAAGAAGGGGCGAAGGGGGAATTGAAAGTTGTACCCGAACTCTTTATGAAAAAGTTAAAACAAAATCAGAAATAAGCAGCAATAAAAAATTGAATGAATGCGATGATTGTAAAAATCGTTACGATATATAGTTCAAGTAGTTCATTCTAAGAAATATTACATTTTATTATATTTTTATTTTATTTACGATGCAAAGTAATAATCTGGGTGTCAGCTACAACAGTAATAATCTGGGTGTTAGCTGCAGCAGTAATGATTTGGGTGTCAGCTGAAGCAGTAATGATTTAGGTGTCAGCTGAAGCAGTAATAATTATAATTTGAGTGTCATCTGAAGCATATGAATTTTGGTGTCATCTGCAACAGTAATAATTTTGGTGTCAGCTGCAGCAGTAATAATTTGGGCGTCAGCTTTAGCAGTTATAATTTGGGTGTCAGCTGCAACAGTAATCATTTGTGTCAGCTGCAGCGTTAAGTACTGATTGTGTCCGTGTATGGAACAATGGACAAAATTAAAATTTCCTGTCCGAACTGTCAGCCTTCATGCGAGATCGAAGGAAATTTATAATTAGAAAGAGTTCTGACAAGTTTCGACTATTTGTAGTAGTCTAATGGTTTGATTGCAGACAGCAGTTTCAAGTGAAGAGCTGTCATATGGGTATCTCTTTATTCGTAACGAATACAGTGTAATAGTGACAACATATAAAAAATATTCAAACGTAAACTAAATATGCAGTAGACTTGTAGTCTTTGATTGCTCAGCCTTTTACTGGTAAATCGAATAGTGGATTTGCACCTTATTAGATATTATAAAATTTTAAAGATAGTTTGCAGAGTGTACAAAAATATCTACTAATAACGGTGATATTGGTTGGGCGAGCGAGGTTAAATATTTAGGAATAGTAATTGAAAGTAATAGACGTTTCAAGGTTTTCTTTACTGATACCAAATGTAAATTTTACATGGCGTTTAATACAATGTTTTCCAAGCTGGGTCATATTCCATATTTAAGTGTTACAGTTTATCTACTCCACTCAATAGCTGTTCCGTTATTAATGTATGCCATGGAAGCTCTAAACTTGAATAAATCAGAGTTAAACAGTACAGAATTTACTTTTAATAGAGCTTAGTTTAAAATATTTAAATTATCTCAGAGAGAACCTAAGATTTTGTATGGAGATGTATAATATTGACAATATTTGTGATAGATATATTATGCGTAAAAACAGATTCTTAGCCAAATTAAAGACACTTGAAAATCTTAGTTTGATAAATTTGAGACTTTAATTTGGCTATTGGGTCTTCTATAAATCTCAGCTTTAGAAGTTGGTGTACAACACATTTAGGCCTGCTTGTGTAGATCCAACCGTTTATTATTATTATGCACTTTGGTCTATCTTGCACTGTGGGTTGTTTGGTTTGTTGTTTTTCATGCGTGTTTGTCTGTTGGAAATCTGCCATCTGGCGTAATAGAGATTAATATATATTACAATATGATCATTTTTTATTACATCAAGCAACCTATGGATGTCATACTGAATTATATAGGAATAATACTTTATTAAAAGTATCGAATTATTGCACTACGCAATGCAACAACCTTTTCTTAACCCAGTTCGCTTAGACTCCACCACCGCCATGTTTTTATCATTAGCCTGTTCGTAATCAGGACTTCTCGTTTCATTCCGCCTTAATCCTTCCCTCTTTATTCCATCTTCTACCATCGGAGTGTCATTCGACGGAGTTTTAATTCCAGGTTCGGATTCTTCCAGGATTTCCACACTAACCGCGCTTGTCTCTAACCCAGAATCCACCGGGATATTATCGGAATCCTTAGCTTCGCTTCTCTCAAAGTGGACCCGTTTGCTGGACAGTAATTTAGTGTTCTCGCCAGATGGAGGGAGAGAACTAGTAGGGGACGAGATGCCTGAAGTTGGGACATTCACAGATTGGGAAGTCTGTAGAACAGATTTGGACTTACATTTCAGACATTGACTGTTCTTACAAGTAGAATCCGAGCAGCATTTTCCCTTCTCCGAAACCAATAGAGATTTTTCCTGTAGCATTCTGTCCATTTCTGTCATTCCGAATTCGTCCCGGTCTTCGAGGAAGGAATTTCGCTCGCATGTTCCAGATCGTGGTTCAAGTTTTCCCAGAGTTGACCGACGCTGTAGGTGTTTGGCCTTAGAGTTTGAGGTCGCAGTATCGATTTCGTTTCGAGGATTTGATTCTTCATCTGATTTTCTCGGATTTTCGTCAGATTTTGAAGGATTTTTCGTAATCTCTTGCTCTTTCTCTAACAAAAATTGTTCAATCTCACACATACCGGAATCGGATCTTTGGAGGAGGGGGTGGGGTTCGGAATGCGCCCCCCGAGGGACCAGTTTTCTCTCGAGGGGGTAGCGAGCCCCCCTCGTAGCACTGCTACTACTCCTCCTCACGTCAACCATGTTGTGACCACACCCACCCGGCGCCTCTGATTTCCTTCGCTCGTGAGAGACGTCTTTCTCCATCAAGAACATCTCCAACTCTGACAACCCGTCCTTGGATTTTGTTTGCAGGAGCGGATTCCTCTCGTATTGGCTGATTCGTGGGACAAGTGGGATGGATTTCCTGGGGTGCCTCATTGCTTCAAGGGACGGACGCTCGTCGCTGATGGTGCAGGCCCTGGTAGAGGCTAGCAGGCCTGCCCGGGGTCGACCTGGTGAAGGGTCTTTCGAAGAACCTGGAATTGGTTCCGATATTTCGGACTTACCTGCCCCTTCGATACCACAAATTGTGGAGGCATGTTCCGATATTGACGACTTAAATGCCCCCTCACTCCCTACATTTGTTGAACTGTTATTATTTACAGAAAGTGAAGCAAAACACACACTGTCTGAACATATATTTTGAGAATCGGATTTATTTTCCGGAACCGGATCGTTAATCCCTTTACATTCCACATCTTCAGACGTTGTTCCACATTCTGATTGTAAATTATCCGGAGAAGTAGTCGGCAGCTCGGATTCAGCCGGGGCTGGATTAACAGCTGCGTTGTTGGATTTATGGAGTGATTGGGAACCGTTAAGGGAAGGGGGTGAGTCTAATCCCTCCTTCCCGGATTCTGTCCTTTCCGTTCCGATATCATTTCCGGGAGGACGCGGGGTTCCAGACCCAATTTTACTGTCGATATCCATGGATCTATTCGTTGGAGATGTATGGTAGTGGTGGAATGTGGAGCGAGAGTAGAGCAATAATATAGGCATTACAGTTACAGAGGTAATATGTACAATCGGTAAGCAGCATTACAATCGGTAATAGGAAATCTGCATTTAGTTATCTTCTTATTGCGTCACTGATTAATAACATCTACTGCGTTCTCATTCAGGTATTTCCACGTACTACCGCATTCATTATTCTCTGCAATTCTGACTTATTCTGATTATTCGTTGATTTCTTTGCTCGTAGGACTGTTTTTGATATTATTCCAAATTACATGATCTATACAATATAAATCCACACGAATAAGTATTTGCAAGTTCTTCACTTATACTAATTTCCCAATATATCTCACTTATAGCTTCACTAATAATTCTTATTGCTTCACTTATTTTATTCTCATACACACCATTCTTTTAGCGTTCCTGTTAGATATTAACTTTCTGATGGCCCTTATAAAGTTCCATCAGCTTAGTATTTTTCGCACATAATTCACACAAGAGAGACATTTTTTATGTTAAAAGCCGTGATCGACTGCGTCCTGATAAGCACGCTGCAGTGAATTAATTATTCTGTTTTATTTTAGTACCTTTTCATTAAGTCAACGATTTAATGAAGTTACTTTTCACGGTAAGGATGCATGGAATCTGTAAAATAAAATCACAAAAAACATCATTGAGTATGCAGCTATAATAATAATTGTAATGATAATAAACAGGTTTAACGTCCGTTTCCTCATCTAGAGATGATGTCAGGGATGTCGATAATATTAACATAAAAAATTTATAATAGATAATATCAGCATAAAATATACACGGTACTCCTGGGATCAGGGATATACGAGAATAGTCCCACCGAAACTGAACGTGTTTTCAAATAAACCAACGAGAAACACAGATACTGAGGAAGTCCGAGGAAAATCACCTCAGAGACTGTTATTATCCTCGAACAAAGGCATCACGTTGCATGTGGGGGTGGAAAGGAAAAACCTATGTGCAGAGACCAATTGATTTGCTTGGTTTATGATTGGTGTGCTCCTTTATGAGCGAGATATCTGACATTGTAGTGGATTTATCCTTGTCATTCGTCAGTTCCTTTGATAGATATATACAGTGGCAGCATCAAATTTAACGTTTGTTTCTGTATCTGTCAAATTTTCTGAGACGTGGTTGCTACACTGTTACGTCCTATTTGCCTATCACTATCTTTATCTCGAGAGTATATCAAGCAACAAAAATATCAATAATATAAATAAATAAATTTAATTTTGAAAGGACGAAACATCATCGCTGGTGAGCTGATTAGAGATTAGTGAAAGTGTTGGCTACTTAAGTGATTAGACTTCAGATTCCCCAGCCATTCGTTTTATTTGGACTATTGCTCTCTCTCTCTCTCTCTCTCTCTCTCTGTCTCTGTCTGTCTGTCGGTCTGTCTGTCTGTCTGTCGGTCTGTGTGTCTCTTTCTGACTGTCTCTGTCTCTCTGTTGTCTCTATCTCTCTTTCACTTTTTCTTCCTCTCTCTCTCTCTCTATCTCTCTCTATCTCCCTCTCTCTCTCTCTGTTCTTTCTCTCTTTCTTTCTTTCTTTCTTTTTCTCTCTCTCTCTATCTCCCTCTCTTTGCAAATCTGAAATTTGTTCGATCAATTGGTCTATTACATAGATATCACTTCCACACGGCTACCAATTCTCTCAACTGCCGTATCTTCTTTTGTCGCCTCTTATGAACACCAGCAGTTGTCGATGGGTTCAATTCTCAATTTTCCCGAACCCACTCTGGAAATTTTCACAATCCCACTCGAATTAATTAACGACTAATATATCACCTCAGAATCTAGAACTTCCCAAGCTGAAGGCTATATTTAACTGTGATAAAGGCAAAGCCTTTTGTGATTAGACCAGATGTATGGTTTGATCGATTGTGTGCTTCGTGAGCGAGTTAGCTATCTGTGCATATGAATTGTTGCGTTAGACCTACCATCAGTGGCGACGCAATCAGGTCACTGTCAGGTTATTAATAACTAAAGCGAGGTCGTAAAGGCAGTACTACTACAACTATGGCCTGAAGTTATCCGCGGCGAAAAATCCAATATTCCGCGGGAATTCTGCGAATTTTGCCGCGATTCCGCGATTTAGCGTGCAGATTCCGCGATACGTTCCACTTGCGTAATTTTGCGTGTTTATTACTCATAATTGTCATAAATGATTCAAAAGTAGTATTGTTTAACATAAATCACAATTTACAGTCATAGACTAGTCATAGACTCATAATAAGGTATCAGGGATTCATAGACTCATTTACTCACGTGGGAGGGGTAAACTAGAAGGGTGAGAGGTATACGGCGTATGCCCTATGAGAATTGGCTTACTGTTGTAGCCTATATTCAGTCTATCAAAGAATGACAATGACATTTCGAAAAAATTTCGCCATTCCGCGAAAAATCAAGCTTTCCGCGCTAAACCATGTTTTCCGCGAAACCACGTTTCGCTTGGGACGTCCCTGCCATCACTTTCGATGTTGAGGAACCGGACGTTAAATCCTCATGGATTGATTGATTGATCGATCATATTTATATCAAGAATTGGAGAGGACACGTTAGCAACGCAATAGTCCCTCACATCCCTGATAATGTCGTCAGATGATTAAACGGACTTTAAACCCGGATTGTTTTGAGTTGTATTGTAAATTTGTAATAGTATACAACAATGAATTGTATTCGACAGTACTATAGTAACAAATGAGGAAGGCAACGAAAAACCACGTCAGTTGCGTGGTCTTCTTAAGCAAAAGGATTCGTTTTAGGTTTGTTAAAGGTATAGTCTCTTAATTGGATAAAATTGTGTTGTTCGATGGGATGCTCAGAGAGAGAGAGAGAGAGAGAGAGAGAGAGAGAGAGAGTGAGACACAGACAGGGCAGAGACAGAGACAGAGACAGAGAGAGAAACAGAGTAAAAAATAGCATATATTATGCATAATATTAACGTGCCAACAAGTATGATTGTTTATAATACATGTACAACAGTACCTAGGACTATAATATATCCGTATGGCAGTCTTTTAATATTAAAAAATATTAATAAAAAATTTGTATTTTCTTCCCACCCCCAGACCTCTCGCCGTACTACAAAAAGAGGTTGACATTATTTTCAAATAATAATTATAATAATCATAAAAATGATGTTGGTGCTGAAGCTGACAGTGCTCTGATTATTACACTTATAAGCCTGGCACTCGACTTAATTGTTCCTGGCACTTCAGCCACAGAGCACCTCAAGCACACTTCAGTTATATCTCACTAGGCAAACACTAAAACAGAGGACGGATACATACTCAGGTATGCACACATACACACACGCATACATACACATAGACACATACAAATTACACAATACCCATATACACACACTTCAGATGTCATATCACACTATGAAAAATAGTGAACCGAGACAGACACTTAAGCAGTTATAAACATACGCATACATATACATACACATACACATACACAATTACACATACACACATACACATGCACACATTACACAAATGCACACACACACACACCTACAATACATACACATACGCACATGCATACATACTGAAAAGCCGGAAGCTTCGTCAGCATTGTTAATAATAATTGTCTTTGCCTGTTATTAGCACCTCCAATTGTCCTTCATGGCTGCAAGCGCAGATACATAATTAACCTACTATCTTGCAGGGACCGATACGTGCCCGTGCCCAAGGGTTACAATTGCATTTATAAATAATAGTTCTTCGTCCTCCACCATGCCCCTAATATTGTCGTCAGATAATGGAACGGACGTTAAATCCATATTGATTAAACACATATTAAACCCATATTGATTGATTGATTGATTTATAATGTCAGTTAGTAGGATAGTGTTATTCAAATTATTATTGGTCTAAACAAACAGGTTGTTTTCTAACTCTTTGAAGTTATTGTATTGCATAGAATTGTCTAAGCGATCACACACAAACAATATTTTGAAGGGTGACCAAATTTTATTCTAACATATATTTTTTGTCGAGTTGGGGGGGGGCTGGTAGAAGCGGGGTCGATCGGGGGGCCGATGATCTAAAATTGGTATTATTATGGGTCAAATTGTAATAATTTTAAAATAGAAGAGGCCATTCCTTCCAGATCGAAGGGGGAGGGGGGCTCTAAATCAGCACCTGCGTATTATTGGATACGTTTCTAACTAATTCGCCGTGTTGGATCCGGAAAACATAAGAATAGACCAACGGATATCTGCACGTGTTTCGTTGTAGCTGACTAACGCAGTCACTAACTAATTAAGAAGAGTGGGCGATGACAGAGACGAAGGCCTTAGGTACACCTTTTATTTTATTTTGTAGTTACGGCAATTCAAATGAAATTAGGTTAGCAAAGAAAACTTACTTTTAAAATAATTCCGAAATCTAAACAAAATGTGATGTCTAGCATTTAGAATATTGAGAATAGCTCGCTATTATGCTAAAAATCATTGGATATAATAACTTCATCTTATGGCTTAGAATCATTTCCCATAATTCTAATTTAAGATCAACGCTAAGCGTGTGCGACATTTACAACGCTGATAAATTTGGTTTAGAAGGCGAATCTTGAATCTTCCGATACATTGTGCTAGAATTAAACCCATTCCCAGAATGTTATAATGCTATCTAAATTAATAACTCCTATAAATTTTTAAAGAACGTATGTAATGATATAAAAAGAAAAAAGACAAGTCAATAAATTAGTTATCAATAAAAATGACAAGTCAACCATTGTCTTGGTTGACTTTTAGGATAAAACTAATTTTTTAACAAATAACACCTTTAGTTTATTTTACATGTAGTATGAAACAAGTGAATGTGAAATATTCATAACAAATAACCTGAAGTTCTGAAAATTGATTCAACCGCTGAAATTAGATGCAAGTTTTGGAATTATTTTGAAAGCATAATGTCATAGCTAGTTTTTTGCATTTAGCATTTGTTTGCTAAACAGTAAGCTAAACTAAATATTTAGAAATCCGACTTAGAATTCTTTTCGAGATTTCAATTATATATTTATAATTTCACGTACAATGTACAATGATTGATAGCCCTACAACATGTACTGGGAATTGCAGCAGGCGTATTTACCTAACCGACAACCTAACTGCCGTCGAAGAACTTTTATATTTATGTGTTGGTTTAATTATTTTTATCGTATGCCTATTATTTCGTTCATTCTAATTCATTTAATTCTAAGATTTAAGTTATCTTTTTACACTGCTATGCATTTCTGACGAGTTAAAGATCATTATAAAGGCTTTCGATTCATATTACACGGTCTCTAACTCTCTATACAACAAAAGGACGTACGGAAACTGTGTTCAGAAGATCTATACAGTCATTATAAAAAATGTTTATACTGATCGAGAGAAGCAACTTTATTTTACGTGTTGCTGGGACGTCCCTAATGTCATCATGGACGAGGAAAAGAACGTTAAATCCTCATTCTTATGACTATTATTACAATGTGTATGATAATATGAAGCTAATTCTCGAACTGCGAGAGGGCAGAGTGGGCCGCGTGGGGGGGGGG
>JAQFZF010002732.1:0-12081 GCA_034695365.1 Enchytraeus norvegicus
ACGTCCCTGACATCGCCTTCGGGTGAGGAACCGGACGTTAAATCCTCATTCATTCATTCATTCATTCATTATTAAAGCATAATAATAAGACTCGAATAAGACTTACCCTTATTATTATGTCACTAGCATCAGTAAGTCACATAGCAAGAAGCGTAGAACATAGCATAGCACATGGCGTAGAAGGTGCAACTGGTGCCTGCTCCCTCCCCCAACTTGCCCCTTGAGATTAAAAAAATTGCATGAGAAAGTGCATGCCTTGTTTTTTGAGCATTTCATATTAAAAAATTTAACATCTACAAACTAGGCCTACCCTTTCCGAGATACAAGATGAAAGTGCTCCCTAAGATTGAAATTCTGGCTACACCACTGGATAGTAGAATATTAACAACCGAGAAGAGAGCTGCTAGAACTATGTTGATGTGCGCCAATTCACCAAATGTGTTGTGAATCTATTAATATAACAAGAAGCCTACATGGTTTATCCTACATTGCTTACCGTCGGTTAGCCTAGATGTAGATGGCATCATGGCAGGCTGGCAGCACACCGGCAAGACTTGTAAGAAGGTAGACGGATCAGTACTCAACCGCATATCCGTCTTTAAACACATCCTTGAACGAGAAAAACTGACGTTAAACACCATACTATGCCTAGTATGCTTTACCGAATTAGGCCGACCTAGGAAATATGTGAAGGTAAAAGGCTACAGTCGAATTTAAAGTCAGTTTCGTGAACTAACGGCTACATCAGTGACGGGCCTCCTTTGGATTGCGAAACGGTTAGGCGCACTCTGAATAGAAGTGAATAAAAATTAGTGGTGAGACGACAAAATAACCCAAGTACCTTAGGCACAGGTGTATTATCCACGCCAGGAACATTAATGGTGTAGGTCCCATTTAGCTGAGCTAGATTATCATTGGCATCGCTAGATGAAATTGCATTGACATCCGTGGAGATTATTAGATTAATCGTGGAGACAACAGTAACCACTACACAACATGTGCTTGTAAAGTAACCTGGAAGACCAATCTTAGCTACATGACACTAGGTTGTAAAATAATAAAGATATATAACAGTTAAACAGCCATGTTAACGTTTACCTAGCTAGCTTAGATTCGATATTTTCAGTCACTTTAACTTAATTCTTCTCTAATGACTGCAAACTTAAGCACTCATAAAAAAAGTAACCAAAGCTCTGTGCATACCATAACATTAGGTTACGTGTACAATGTAAACAGATCGAGTTTCTATTAACTCCTTAGAATTTCATAAAGGCATAAAAATAAAGCCGAAGTTAACGTCAGTTTCATCTTTCGAAAGGGATATCAGTGACGGTCGAGTCTCAGATTCGAACCCCGCACATACTGATCCCTAGTCGGAAACCTTACCGATGTAGCTACTGGCTCATGCCATAATGACTAATTATAATTATTAAAGATTACTAATAAATATATTAACTAATAACTACTAATAATAATTATTTTAACTTACCTCAAATATCATAAGATACTTTAGTTTCAAATCATTCACATAAATTTTCATGCTATACTAAATTGAAGATCGTGTGGAACGACTGCCGGATGACTGCTCTATGAGTCTAGTAAGAGTCTAAAATGTTTCGTAGCATAGTTATCGATAGCGCTGCATGTAGCTTTAAAACTTCTCATGAGTATAGATAAAGATAGTTAAAGAGTCTAAAATATTTAGTAGAATAGTTATCGATAGCGCTGCATGTAGCTTTAAAACTTGTAGGTGACAGTAGTACTGTCAGGCTGCATGAAGCACGACAGTACCACTCAATCGGGTGATCCACCTCCCCCCCCCCCTCGGTGAACAACACAATATCGATAGGAACTCATTTTCAGTGAATCTCCATAGCCGATGCGAACTAATGCAGTTCGGGGGGTCAATAAGTACCGATTGTTTGCGAACGACTTCTGCACATGACCTCAACTTCTATTGACGTCCCTGGTATCGTCGTCAGATGCTGAGACGGCCGTTAAACCCATAACTCGACGTCCCTGACATAGCCTTTTCGATTTTTTGGATGTCAGGGACGTCGAGTTATGGGTTTGGAGCAATACTGTCGTGCTACATGCAGAGGAATTGGACGTTAAATCCTCATTGATTGATTGATTTTAATTGCTTCAAGCAGTCGAGGATGACTTGCAAGTAGTAACACTAGTTGGAGGTCCATAAAACTAACCAGCATAAATTAGCTGAACTCAATGATAATATAGCAATCGAAGCAACATTACATTTTTGTATAGAAATGACACATTGAGTCAGTAACGAACCCCATATTTCTTGAGGACGAAACAAACAACAACATATGCGACAAATTGCAGTCAAATTTCAAGTTAACATAGTTATGAATTAAAATCACATTGAGAGATCAATTACTGTTCTATGTTCAACTTCAATCAGTGTCAGATATAAGAAATTCCTCAATGCCGCTCTTCATAAGCTTCCTGCACAATAAAATAACAGAAGTGTATTATAATTAATATCTACAATAGTGTAAGTGCTTGAAACGGAAATTAATAGAGGCTAAAGCCGAATCTAACGACAGTTTCGCGGTATAACAGTTGCATCAGTGTAAGCCGAGCCCATAAGCAGAACGATAGCAATGTGTTATTCTTAAGTACCGTCATTTTTTCATCTAAAAATTCTATTTCTACACTACTTTGACGTGTGATAAAGAGTAGCTTTAAATAAAGTGATCGTTTTGTTGGGTTGATCAATGGTGAGCTCATTAATGAGTGATAATGTAACTGTGTATAATTGATGCCTTGAACCTACCATTTGGCAGAGCGCTGGATGGATAGATAAACTATCTATGCACCATAATATCGTATGTTCTCGATACGATATCCACAAAATCACAAGGCATAGCCCTCCACTGGTAAACATAGAAAGCAAATTATAAGTTAATTATAGTCATAGCACTTCTCTGGTACTTTCACTAACTTCTTTAATTTCAGGCAATTTCTATGTCAAAGCTATTTTATGTTACATCAAATAGAAACAACTAACACCTTGAAGACAGGGTTGTTTAATAACAATAAATCTATCTACAGAAGATTTTCAGCACAGAAAAAAGCATAAATCGCCATTAACTTCAGGGATGCAGCTTAGCGACTACAATAGTGATGGGCGAGGCATGGGATTCGAATCATGAACTTATGGAACCCAAGTCGGACACGTAACCAAAAACATATGAACATCGTTAACACGTAATGTTAATGATGTTCTATATTCTATAGTGATGCTGATAATTTGGCCAATACAACACCAGTAGATATACAAAATGTGTTTACCTCTGTTTCTGTCGAAGAGCTGCATCAATTACATATGCTGGAAACCTCTCGATATCTTTCTGTTATGAGATAAATCATAACTATTCACAATAATATATTCGACATATAATTAATAATTGACCTAACAAACAACAGAACTTATTTAGAGCAGAACCTCAATGACAACATTACAGTATTAGCAGTTCAGAAAACAATTTCTAGAAAAGATACAATGGGCATGGAAAACTGTCTCTCTGAAAATATAATTTTAATTCAATGTGCGAATAATAATAATAATAAAGTATGCCATACCAGATGGCGAGATGGCCGGGATTCGTTTCCAAATTTGGCTAGCCACTTGCACTCGCCAGTGCTCGTCTTGATTGATTGCACTTGCCAGTGCTTGTACACCGACTGCTGCTATTATAGTAATAGAGAGTAAAGAAGCTAGCTTAAGGCTTGCAAAATCAAAGGTCTTTCAAATCTGGCATTGAATTAGCAACCTCATGATTCAGAGGCCGAAGTGCTGCCATTGGACCACTAAGCCTCTTTGAGGTATTTATTTGAAAATGAGAGATATTATAGAGATATGGAATTATGTATGCGATCTTACACAAGCAAAGCACAAAGAAATGAAATTTAACTAAACATTATTGAGTAAATACTAAATGATATTACAACCCTGACGACTGCACTGCAACATTTATTTAGTTAAACCAACACATAAATACAAATTTGCTTAAAACATAAAATAATTACTCTATGCAAATAAATTTACAAAATAGATAACATTCATTTTATATAATTATTAATTAAAAGAATTTTACAAAGAAATTTCTGTCATAGAAACTTACAATTCCTTTAGCGATCAAGAAACATCCATAACACATCTGTTGCTCCAGATCCTCGCGGGTTAGGCTGCCATACAAAATACGACTGACATAAATTATCTACAAACTTGATTAGGTTTAATATGCACTTAAAATTGAAATAAATATTCACTAGTATTCTCGATCGTATTGCGATCTTGCTACATCGATTGTGGCCTATGAGAGGTTGGGCAACTGTTTCCCAAAAACTGTTCAAAGAGACTCTGAGATACATAGGGGCGATATTAAATGTCATTTTTGTATTGCATATTGTATCCTCTGATGAATTTTTTTTACAATATTTTAAACAATATAACAAACTCACAAAAGAACAGAACAAAGTCACATTATAAGAGCTTAAAATCTGGATCAGCTCCACACTAGGAATCAGTAATAACTCTGTGATACGTTGACGTTTGATATGCAGAAAAGATATAAATAGTAACTTTGCAGTACCTCGTGTCAGTTCTTGATGAATTACAACATTCATGTGATGTTCCACAGCCGGCATTTGATGAATCACATTGAGCAGGTACTGAACTTATTTTCCCTTCAGCTACAGGGGAATCAGTGGCTACCCTGGCTTGTAACTCATCGCACACAGACTGAGAGAACTTTGTCGCATTCATCGCTGAACTGTTTGTGTCCAAGGGACCCTGAGAGTTAGACAGCATGAAAACTGTTTAATAAATCAATCAATGAGGATTTAGCGGCCGGTTCCTCATCCGAAGGCGATGTCAGGGACGTCAAAATCGATATGCAACTTGTATAATTGGACAACAGCTTCAAATCACCAAAACACTCCTGCAAAATGCACAAGCCGAAAGCGAGATCCAAAACAATAGTTCTAGTACAGTTAAAGTTAAACAAATAAAACGTTGGTTTGACTCCACCCCCTCTTCTCGTAAAGCACCATCAAACACAAGACTCTTTACAACCAAAACAGGGAGAATTCTTTACTTACATTGTACAATTCAGTCATTTCAGAAATGCAGCAAATTAAGTATCAAATTATAATTATCAATGGAAGCATAGTATTCATGTACCGTAGCACTGTCAATTAATTTAATAATTGCAGCATTGACAGTTTAATTTCTTTATTTGATAATACATATCCTCAGAAAGAGAAATAATTATGTCATTAATGTGTGTTGTACAGCACACATAACGTAATTTATTTAAATTTGTTAATAACTATCGTTTGAAAACAGAAAGGAAGGTTTGCTATAGAAGTTAATTGTTAAATATATTTTATTTATTTAACAAATAGGCCTAGAGAATATAATATGTCAAATATTCTTTTTTTAAGAAATATCTGCAGAGTATAGAAGAACTTACCTGACATAAACAACAGTGACCGTCCTCACCTACGTTCACTTCCTCTGAAGTTGTCAACTTCTGACCGGTTCTGCCATAGAAAACATCAATGACATAATACAATGACGTCATACAATGGTGTCATACAGTGACATTATACAATGTCATACAATGACGTCATACAATGGTGTCATACAATGGCATCATACAATGGCATCATTCAATGACATCTTACAATGACATCATACAATAACATAACACTGAATTAACAATTTTGATAATACAAGCTCTTATGCTACACGAAAAATTCTTGTTTACTAGTTTGGTATTAGAGATTCCATTTAGAAGGTTAATTAAATTATTAGAAACTGAAATAAGCAATACAGTTTGATTTTAAAAATTTACTGACAATACAAATAAAAATAATTCAAAAAATCAACTATATTCGATAGCTTATCTGCAAATATATTTCTTATGTAGCTACTGAAAGAAATTATGTATTTAAACAAATACCTGCAAATAATGGACAGAGTGTTCTCGTGTTGATCTTGCAATCCGGTTATAAAATTATAACACAAGGAATTAATCGTGGATGGCATCTGAAAGTAACAATGAGAAAATACTAATCATTGAATACTCCTATTAAACAATCACAATCTGAAAGCAACAATGAGAAAATACTAATCATTGAATACTCCTATTAAACAATCACAATCTGAAAGCAACAATGAAAAAATACTAATCATTGAATACTCCTATTAAACAATCACAAAATATTCTTTATGGCATCTCAATAAAGCGTACACAGATGCCATAAAAAGTTAATAAGCCTGAAAAAGTTAAATCTGATGAATAATTTTATTTCATGCGTCCCCGACAACAATGAGGATTTACAACATGCTTGGATGAGGAAAGGGACGTTACACCTTAATTTTTATTTTTACTACTATTATTATTATTCCGAATATACACACTAAGATAGCAGAATTTTCACTATATTTATTTTACTCAAAACATAATTCGTTGCCAGAATAATTAGGCACTCACCACATCCTTTATAGGAGCCTGTGCAGGCAGAACGCCATTCATCTTGTTATACAGATCAATTTCTGCAGTTGTAAATTCTCTATAATTATATACATAAATTTTATTACTTTTCTTACCTACCTAGAACATATCATTAATAGAATAATTTCTTTTCGCAAGTGTGCAAAATTTTACCCACTTAGACAAAGGCTAACTCCTATACTGGTATGCATATATTGTAAAATGTACATACATGTAAATTTATTAGAAAATCAATAAGACCAGTCGCTAAATAATAAAATTTACCACTGTGCATGCATGCTAGGTAATATATAGATCAAATTACTCAGGAGTTAAAGCAGAGTAAAATACTTATGAGTTAATTATTTTTAGTCATTACTTAAGAGTACACAATTGATCATTGTTTCTTCATTAATTTGGAAACAAAGAACAAACCTCATTGGTCGTAAAACAGTTACTTCAGGATCTCGTGAATCAGCAAAACTCTGAAAGATATTTTAACAAATAATTACTATGCCAACTGAAAATTATTCAATAAATTAACATATATCAAGTTGTTAATATGAATTTCTTGCGGCTATTTTACGTATTAATATTTCATGAAGCACACATTTACTGCACTCCATTTCTTTTTTAATTGAGAATCTTGCTGATTACAGAGTTTCAAATCTTAATATAAGCTTATAACAAGGCTGAGCTCGTTGTACATGAGGATTTTGAAAGTGATTTTAAACTGTGATTTTAACAATTTAAAGCGTCCTACCTTGGACACTCAAAACCTCGTTTCTAGTTCCAAGCTAGAACACTTTAAATTGTTCTGCTTTCAAAAAGAAGAGTGCGCTATACACAAAAGTTAATTTCCGATTAATTGATTGATGCATGAAACAAAGTTACCATTTCATTAGAAACTTGTGCACCACGACCTTGAGTCACGTGAGAGATCAGCCGAACAGCAAGGTCAACGGAGCAATCTCCGACAACCAGCTTTCCTCGACTCTTTGCAGCCCACAACAGGATACGACGTCTGAAAGTAGCACATTTAAACTGATGCAATAATAATAACGACACACTTGATTGTATGATCAATTGATCATACTCTATTGCTTGCTAAGGACGAAAGCTATGATGCTGATATTCTCTATCCTTCCTCTAGTTGAGAGAGATACAGAAAGCTAAGGCAACGAGCAGCTCTACTGCATCAAATCAAACTCAATATATGGTTCAAATCAAACTCAATATAAGGTTCATCATCTGACGACCATATCCGGGACGTCTCAAACAGCATATGCCCCACTAGCTGTCCACCCAAACGTAGCCAGGAAGCACATATGCTGAAAGAGAAGAGGTCTATCACGTGAGCCGTTATTCATCAGCATGTGTTGGGTCCAGGATATTTGAGAATAGTTCAACCGATAACTGCACGTGTTTCGTAAGAGCCAACTAACGAAGATACTGAGAAGGCAATGGAAAACCACCCCAGAACATAGATTTTCCTTGAACAAAGGCATCATTTTAGGTGTGGAAAAGGAAACGCCTTTGTGATGAGACGGACTTATTAGGTTGGTCGATGGTGTGCTCATTAAAGAGCGAGATTGTTAATTGTGTATAAAACCTGGACCTGCCACGTAGCAGAGCACTGGATATATAGATAGATTCATCAGCAAGAGCCCACTGATTATTTGCAGTGGTTAAATTGCTCAATGAGAGGTGACAGGGCTCTAAAAACAGGTGCATTATTAGGATTCATTCGACTACAAACAAGACTAAAAATGTGGGGTACCGGGAGCGATGGTGAGCCCTGGCCCAATTTAACCACTGATATCCCTTCTAGATACGACGATAAGCTCATCCAGATGGCGGAGCAAGTCTACGAAACAATTCATGATCCGTTACATTTTTCAGGATTATAAGCTGTATTTTGGAGGCTTTGAAACCATCCTATGGATATACCTTCCACTCCTTCATGAAATAATTCATACTCAATAATTCATAGTCAGATACTTCGAAAAAGCATGCTACTCTTTGATCAACACTCGAAATCACTTTGATCACAATCGAAATGTAATCTTTAATTACTGGATCTAACATTGATGTTACTGTTTAATGTGATGTCAAGTCCTATAGTTTACATTCCAAAAAGTCTACATTTAACAACGACATTGAAGTTAATTCCAGTAATTGAGGATCACATTTCTATAGCAAACCCGGGATTTGTTAATACTCATTGTTAAATAGTAATATTCAAAGGCCACTATACTTATATTTGAGCCATAAGATCATTACCTCAGCTGTTCCACAAGAGCCTCCCTAGCGGTACCAGTGGCTGCAGCAGCCATCAGTGATATGAGTCTTGTTCTCTTGTCAGCCAATCGCCGAATTTGTTCCTCCAATACATTCTCTGTGTGTGGCTCACTTGTCTCATGCGACAGCAATGGATGCAATTCAGAGGAAAATACCTGCAGAGCCACAATATAAAATATGTGTAAATAATGAATGTAAAAATAAATGTAAATATTAATATTACCCGAGTGGATTTGGGAAAATTGAAAATTGAGCCCATCGACAATGCACATGTTCGTAAGTGGTCAATAAGCAGATACAGCAGTGAAAAGTTGACAGACAAATGGCACTGATTTATGTATTATAGACCAATCATTGGTCTCACAATTCAGACTGGCAGAGGCTTATGCTGTCACACCGGTTGTGGCCTTAGGCTGCAGGACTTGGCACTGTCCATTTATCACTGCTGTAGCATTTTGCATAGTGCTCTATAAATATACTAATTGATATGAAATACTACATCTGCTAGAATAGTACGTATGAACTGTACTAGGTAGCACAATTATTAAATACACAACAATTGAGATAAATAATAAATAAGCAAATGATATTTAGAATCAAACGTAACTAAGAATCACATAGAGTAATACAATCACATAGAGTAATACAATCGCATAGAGTAATACAATCACATACAGTAATACAATCACATACAGTAATACAATCACATAGAGTAATACAATTGCATAGAGTAATACAATCACATACAGTAATACAATCACATACAGTAATACAATCACATAGAATAATACAATCACATACAGTAATACAATCACATACAGTAATCGTCAGTACTGACTAAAAGGTAAAGAGCAATTGTAGAGCACGTTAATAGAGACATAAGAAAATAAATAAATAATAGAGCAATAGTTAAACAGCTTCAGCAGTCAAGAGAAAGACTTCAAAACAGTAGAATAATCGCAAGTAGAAACAGAAAAGAAGAGATAAATATTCCCTTTCAAGTAGTATAGTTGCAAATTAATATCAAACATTTCTATTTTTGTTACTGATTGTAATTATAATACAGTGTAATATAGACGGCATGCAGAAATAGAAGTAACCTGTTCTAAGGCATACACATAATACTTTAGCCCAGTGTTGTGCATTTCAGTCTTAACCTGCCTCGTCATATTCAATGAATCACCATCTTCTAAAACTGATTCTACATTAGAAACAAAAGACAACAATTTAGAATATTAATTTTAAGGACTAATATACAATTATTAATTATTATAGAATTTAAACAATATCAAGCAGAAATTGTATATACATCATATGTATTGTATAATACACAAAATAATTTTATGCTACAAGTAATAAATTTATGAGAACTTGTTTATAGTTAGACGCACAGGAAAATGTTGAGTAAATACAAACTGCCTCAACTTAAATGTAATTTTGTCACTCATACATAATGCAATATATGTCGTAATTATACAATAATACAATAAATATAATAATATAATATGTCTCATAAAAAACGGCCCCCCTACAAAAATGTGAATAATTTGAAAACGGAATTGACA
Organism: Enchytraeus norvegicus; assembly: GCA_034695365.1. Lineage (NCBI taxonomy): Eukaryota > Metazoa > Annelida > Clitellata > Enchytraeida > Enchytraeidae > Enchytraeus > Enchytraeus norvegicus. The sequence continues at coordinate 10,397 of JAQFZF010002732.1, forward strand.
ATTCATTCGCCGATTGAAGACCCACTAGGACTGCCAATTTGACATATTCTCACAAATTTTGGTCAATATATCTTGAAAAATGACGAGACTGGAGAGTTCTCCGCACACAAGGGGTGTTTGATGCAGTGGCCAATATGGGATAGCTTGATCTTTATTCTGGTTCTGAATATGACAATTTGAATCTGAATATGACAGTGATAGACTAGCATTGAAAGAAGCTTGCATTATTTAACATTGTATGACGTTCTGAAACTTCAATACTGTAATACTCAGATATCAATAACTTTCTTGTTTTGAAAGATATCCGATCGAAATTTGGTGATGTTGGTAGAATTGATTGTTCCATATTATTGGTAAATTTCACAGAAATTAGCTTGAAAAGAGGGCTCATTTTAAAAGAACCAGAATAAGGATCAAGCTATCCCATATTGGCCACTGCGTCAAACACCCCTTGTATGCGGAAAACTTCCAATTTCTCCATTTTTCAAGATATATTGACCAAACTGTGTCGGAATATGACAAATTGGCAGTCCTAGTGGGCCTCCAAATGGCAAATGAATTGGTAATTCCGTATTCAAATTATTCGCATATTTGTAGGGGGATATTTTTTTAGACAGGTTGTATATCAATCTTTATTGATATTCTGGCTGTCTCAATGCACAATAATGTGATAAAGTTATTAAAAATAAGCTTGAAAGCATATTTACACAGAAAACTTTAGAAAAGATATCTAGAAGAAGAATACCCACCAATAACATGCACCAACACAGGCACAAATCGAAGTTTCTTCATAGCACGCTTACTCTTTCCCTAAAATATAATAAATTTATAATCAATATAATGAATTAAGCTCTAAAATAGGTTTATCATAAATGTATTTTAAAAAGTGAAGCATATCAGCACATGCAACATAATATCTATGGTAATGATAATTAATTAAATAACGATGTAATTGATACTAATAAATAATGTAACAGTAAAACTGTAAAATTGATAGTACTAATAGAATTGCCTACTGTAAAATTGATAAAATTATATGTAGATCAATGTAAAACTGCACACATTTTAAAGGGGAAACCAATGCAGATTCCGAAGAAGAGAAGAAATATCACCTCAAAAGTCATGATTTATATTTGAAAACCACATCAACTCAATGGGTTGGTCAATGGTGTGCTCTGTAATATAGCAAGATAGTGAATTGTATGTAAGAATTTTGCCTTGAATCTGCCATCTGACCTAGTCCTGGATTGACAGATTAGTAATAGAGAGCTAATGGTCAATGAAATCAAGAATATATAAACAATGAAATGACATCCCTGACAACATCCTTGGATGAGAAAATGGACGAAAAACCTTCATTATTATTATTTAATATTTTATTAAAGTAATAACTGTAAATAGTAATAAGCGTACTTCAATCATGAGATGAATCATCGCAGAAGATTTTCTTCCACCAGAGTACGCCACCAAAACTTCCTCATTGTCTCGTACCAGTCTGTGCTTACCAAACTCTGCACGAAACTTGTGCGTTACTCGTGGTCCAAAGCATTCACTATAAATAAGTTATAAATCATAATAGCAATAATAATAATAATAATAATAATAACATTGCCGTGTCGAGCTCTATGGCTGGGTCTGCTGCAGAAGTTGCAGCAGGAAAGAAGATTCAGAAATACTCAGAAATA
>JAQFZF010002733.1:0-12081 GCA_034695365.1 Enchytraeus norvegicus
GATAATTACACTTGCTATAATACCAACAGACAGCAGTGTAGGCCTCAACAATTACAGAACTCGACACACTGTTAACTGGTAACAACAAATTGGGCCACAGTACATAAACCCTGGATAAATCCAAGACAACACTGAGCACACGAACCCCGACATTAACTTTATTATCGTGCATGTTATTCATATTAATGCTAGTTATATAGTTTCATAAAGTAAATACCTTTTTGTCATTTTCTGGTACATAATAATTATAAACTGATGAAGCGTTGAGTGTTCCACGTGTTCCTCACCCGATGGCACATTCAGTCACGCTACTTCTATTGATTGATTGATTGATACATAATGACTTTGTATGACATAATAACTAGCCGTGTTGGATCCGGGAAACTTGAGAATAGACCAATCGACAACTGCATGTGTTTCGTAAGAGCCGACTAACGCAGATACTGTAGTGAAGGGCAGAGTGGGCTGGGCCATGGCTTCTGTATAGTTGATCAATTGGTCGCTCATTTTCCAGATTTTCGGAGGCCTTGTCACATGTGTGTGGTTTATGACAGGCTAGACAACTCTTCCAGTCACTGTTCCAGAGCGCCTCTGGTATAAATGTATATAGAGCCGCTATAAAATATCCTTTTGTATTGTATTGTATTGTATAATGTTTGAGTGATTGATTTACAGATTATTTGACTAATGGCTTAATGGGCAGGAGCCAGTAGCTACATCGGTTAGGTTTCCGACTAGGGATCAGTAGGTGCAGGGTTCGAATCCGAGGCTCGTCCGTCACTGATATCCATTTCGAGGGATGAACCTGACGGTAATTTCGTCTTTAGCCTTTATGGGGCTAAATAAACAACCCTCCCTTTATGGTCCTGTGATTAAACAACCCTGTGTCTCGATTGAATACTTCAGTCCGTAGCTGTCTTGATTCCTTGGATGTGGCCGCAGATCTGAAGCAGAAGCAGAACCTGGCTGGTTCTGCTACGATGACGTCTCTGACATCATCCTGGGATTAGGAAACATATGGTAGACCACTGTGCCTATTGGCTATGTAGTATGGTCATTCCTTGACTGTTTACTGATTACCGGACCAGCACCATTTTGGACCTCGTTTTTCTCTTCAGCCACATCATTCAAACCGTTATTGGTGAACCGGTTTATAGTGATATATGCTGCTGGGATGTCCATGACATCATCCCTGGGTGAGGAAACGGACGTTAAACCTTTATTATTATGTGCTTGTTAATTCTACTCAGTTTGACATGAGAGCTGGGTCACGCTATGCAGTGTTTGAGAATATCTCGTGCCACGCCCGCTGTGCTATGATGTACTACAGCTCTGTGACTGTGGAACCAATCATCAGATCTGTCTTGGTACGTCTTTCTCTCTCTCTGTCTCTCTCTCTCTCTGTCTCTATCTCTCTCTCTCTCTCTCTATGATGTACTACAGCTCTGTGACCATCGTCAGATCTCTACATGGTTCTTCTCTCTACACATCCTATATACATTCAGAGATAAGGTAACAATATGCATACATATGCAAGGTTTGTGGTTGTTAAATAATTCATAGCTAGCCTCTCTCTGTCCGGCGATAATGTACCTACAGCTCGGTTATTTGCACAATAGGTTATTTATTAGGGCAGGCTATATCATTTTAAATGAAATCACCAATTTCATGACAACTTCCATGAAATACTCTCATATACTCAATCAGTATATGAAAGTATACTTAATCAGTATACTTTCTCTCAGTCTTCTATTTGAAATGTTGATGCTAAATAGCTTACATAAGCTCCATGTAAGCCTACTTACAATATAATACAGGTTAAATGTGGTGTTGCCAACACTTGTGTTTGTACACTTATGTGTGTTTACACCGATGTGTATATGTTGCGTAAACTCATGTATTTGTGTGCACTCATGTGTGTGCGTACACACGTGTGTGTGTACAGTGTACACCGATGAGTGTATGTGTTGTGTTCACTCATGTGTGTACACCGATGAGTGTATGTGTTGTGTTCACTCATGTGTGTACACCGATGAGTGTCTGTGTTGTGTTCACTCATGTGTGTACACCGATGAGTGTATGTGTTGTGTTCACTCATGTGTGTACAGTACACCGATGAGTGTATGTGTTGTGTTCACTCAATTGTGTACACCGATGAGTGTATGTGTGTACACCGATGTGTGTACACCGTGTGTAAACCGATGTGTGTACACTAATGAGTGTATGTGTTGTGTTAACTCATGTGTGTAAATTGTGTGTATGTGTTGTGCAGAGTGTGGATGTTCATGTGTGGATGTGTTGTGTACACTCGTGTGTGTATGTGCTGTGTACTCTCAATCTTTCGAGTTCCCTACTTAAAACTCTTCACTGGCTTCCTGTTTCGCAACGCATAAAGTATAAAATTGCTGTACTAACTTATAAAAATCTACACTTTGGTAAACCTTCCTACTTCTTTGAACTCCTGTCTCCTTATCAACCCTCACTCTCGTTCGATCTTCAGACTCCAACCTGCTCAAAGTCCCCAATATTCGCACCTCCATTGGTAGACGTTCCTTTTCTTACGCCGCTCCCACAATCTGGAACCTTTTGCCTCTTGATCTTCGCTCTTGCTCTTCTATTTCCACCTTCTGTAGTAGGCTTAAAACACATCTTTTCCCACCGTAGATTTCAATACCTCCCCTGACTGTTTTTTGATCACCGGACTGGCACCGTTTTTTGGACCTTTCTTTTCTCTTCAGTCATATAACTTTTCAAATCGTTTTGGGTGAAACGATTTTTATTGATGCTGTTGGGACGTCCCTGACATCATCCCTGGATGAGGAAACGGACGTTAAATCTTTATTATTATTCATTATTATTTTGTATTGGTATATACGATATATGTATATTTAATACTACATGCATAATTGCATATAATCTACTTTTATCGTTACCCTACCTGACCGTCAGAAGATTCCATTAACAACTGACCGAGTCAAGTATATAATCATATTTTACTGCAGTAATGCTGTGTAGCTAAGTTTAACGTCTGTTTCCATATCAGGATACCTTCAGAGTCGGACCCGGCTGGGACTCGAACCCGTGAATTTTGGTCTCGCACATTACTGTATGCTGCTGAATTACTTTTCAATCGGGTGAGCACTTTTGCTTAAATCATTTTCTACAATATTTGCTTGACAATGCTAAAATAAAATAAATGCACAATGCATAAATAAAATGTACTTTTTCTTTCTTCGTCTTTTTTCTTTCAAGTGTCCTGCCGGTTCCCAGCTTGACGGTCATGGTTTTCCTCATATCTCTGACCCGCTAATTTAAAATCATTTATACATCTTCAACGTTCAATAATGTACTTAAATTTTTATTTTAATGCTTCTTGGCCCAGCTATAAATTGATAAGAAAACGGCCCACGTGCAATAACTCCTGCCGGATTATCCCGGTGTTGAAATGCTAAAGAAATGTGAATGTTTGATTAATGAGAGTTTCAAGAGACAGGCGCTAACGAGAGCCAGCCAGCCTCGCATCAATCAGTCATGATGTCTTCTCTCAATGCTGCTAGCTGTCATAGCTGGCTAGAGATTAGCGTCACAAGAACTGGTCAAGTGAGAGCAACTGTTGCTTGCTGGGGTGAGCAACAACAACAACGGTGACAACCAGAAGAAATACTCCATGACGATTTTTTTAGCCTACTGAAAGCTCTCTCTCTCTCTCTCTCTCTCTCACACACACACACACACTCTCTCTCTCTCTCTCTCTCTCTCTCTCTCTCTCAGTACGCTGCCATACGGCAAGTCCATAGTAAATAGCTATAGGCAGTGTAGAGTTTATATGTCATATTTTTATAGACACAATTAATGTTGTTTTCTAAGGAATCTCCATTAACCAATAACTAAGTTTTTAGTCGGCTTCTACGAAACTAAAAATTCGATAACTCTAGCCAAATTCTAACCAGAACTATAATCAAACCCTAACCATACCCCAACCATACCCTCCGCTAGCCCTAACTACCTCTACCCGTGCCATACACCTACCCCTTCCTTTATTCCTACTCCTAGTACTGATCGTCCAAAACTGTACCGTATCTACACGGTACGGTTACAGACGATCACGTTAAAATTTAATCTGCTGTACCTGTACCGCGAACAGTAAAGCGCTAACGGGTTATAAAATTGGCTGAGCCGTAATGTCATGTAGAATACAAGACATAGCGGGTGTAATGTGAACCACGGATCAGTGTAACCCTCAACCTTTCTCGCTCCACTAACTTTATCATTAGAGAGTCAGTCAACCGAGACAGTGACTCGTGTTCCATTTGATAGAGGTGGTCAAATGAACGTTCGTTGTAAATAATTGTAAATTTTTTAGCTAAAGAAATTATATTTCAATCAATAAATCAATCATCATAATGCATAATAATAGTAAATGCATGTATAGATAGGCATTTTCATCGAACAAGTTCAAGATATTAAATGAAAAAGAGGTTCAATACGTATTATCACCGATGGGTCTGGTACGGTGGGTAATAACCTGCAGGTTGGATTTTAGGGAGTGGTAGGTTGAGTGCTAATAAATTCAAACCTAATTCATGAGCTACCAGAATCTATTGTTTCTAAAAACCATTCCAAGTCTCAATGTTAAAATCAAACTTATTGCATGTAAATTGGCTTAAACCATTCTCATTTTCGAAATAGGTAGTAACAATTTCAAAGGAAATAAATTAACTTTTTGATAGGATAAACCTCGTAAGTAAATAAGTTTCAAATGAAAACATGATATTCTCAAGTTGAAAACAAGAGTTTCTTAACTAACTTGAAGCAACAAGTCACTGAAATTCAACAGGTTTAAATCAACGTCAGAATCTTTCCATTTCAATTTCAGTTTCCGTGGTAAGAGCCCTCTACCAAATAATCTATCTCATCATTTAACTCAGTCTTTACCGTCTCCAAATTCTTCGGGATCGGGTAAAGTAAACTTACGAAGATAGCGGTACTGGAGCTTCGTCAAATATACACTCCACTGACCAAATTCTAAATCGACATTTGAAAGTCAATTTTGCTCGTTGGAAACTAACCGGCGTGAAATGACATCAACTTACTTTACATATAAAACTCGTGAAGAGACCGAAGAGGTAAGAAATGCAGAGAGTATTGGAGTGTGAAATGGGTGCAAGAGTAACTGTCAACAGAATTCCTTGGAGACGGCATATTTCCGTGTTGGATTGAATTCCAACTCACTCAGTTGGTCTCACAATTAACCTTCGGTTGAGAAATTGATTTACATAACATTAGAGTTTTGGATTCAATTCTAACTATAGGCATGGCTGTGAAAAATGTGCATAACGGTATTGAATTAAATCTCATCTATCTATCCAGTGCTTGAAAGATAGCAGATCCAGGCACAAATTCCGGCCTTCGATTTCGATCAGTAATGAGCACACCATCGACCAACTCAGTAAGTTGATCTTTTCACAGTAGCTATGCTTTTGCCACATTCTAAGTAATTTTTCAGGAGAAGTAGTCTTTCTGAGGTGGCTTTCCACAGTCTTTCTTACTGATTGCGTTGTCGGCTTTTATTAAACACGAAGAGCTTTCGCTTGGTCTACACTCAAGTGTCTCTGATCCGGACTCAAAAGTCCGCCTAAAGCATATTTGCCTAAACGCGTTCTGCTCGATGGCCGAAAGGTCCCTCAGGAAACCTTAAAACCACTTATCTTCTAAATCATTGATTTAGCAATATTGATAATTGTAAATGATATCATTTGAACACTGAAATCCGTATATATGTTTGTAACAATGTGGTTTTTAAATAAAATTACTGACTAACTAGCATAACCTCGTAAGTCTCATACGATTACATACAATTTTCGCTCGGGGCGTCTCTGACAGCGTTATCGGATGAGAAAACGCACATAAAATCCTAATTCCTTTATTTCATTGCATGAAATGCAAATTTCTTTAATATTGATGCAATGACGTCAGCGTTCACGCGACAGATGCGACAGATTACGGTGACAATGTTACAGATTAAAAAGCTAATTGGGCGTGGTTTATATGTCACGTGGTTTGTGATCCAGAACAAACTAGTTTATATAAACTATCTGTTGCAGCCTCACAAATACAATGCAGTACAATACAATACAAACATTACACTCATCCCACACGTCCCTAACCACATCTGCCATTTCCTCCTCAGGTGGGCTGCCCTGCCCTAACAGGGCGCACGTTCCAACATCAGAGAATTGTCAGGGGCAAGGTCAACTTCATTATAAAAGACCCAGGCCTACTGATTTTCATTCTGTAGAAAAGTTGCCACAATCTTATATTGTTTAGCTGTGACAGATTTTGACTGTACGTCTTTTTATATTATATCAAATTTCCTCTTGCGACGATATGTTTATCTGACACATTGTATTTATTGAAAGAGATGTTTTTATTACACAATGAGACTATCTATCTAGTGCTCTGCCAAGTGGCAGGTCCTGGTAGTCCAATTCCTCCATAGCGCTCTATCGCTAGCTTTTCGTTTCATGACATCATAAGTTTCACCTTCTTTCCGATCATCAAACATTCCTATACGGCTTCGTCCTCGTCCTTTTCGTCCATCAAACTTTCCTTCTATAATCTCCTTCATAATACCTACACCACGCAAGACAAGGCCAATCCAATTCTACTTTCTTCTCAATATCGTTTAGATTAACACTCTAGTTTCACTAACCCCATTTAGTACCTCTTCATTTGTTATGTGTTCTGCATCTATGAGGTGTTTTTTCTATTCTTCTAGTATATATTTATATTCTCCTAGTATAAATAGTATAAATTATTAGTACAATCAGACTAATAATTTATTATTTACTTGCATTAAAATTCTGGGATGCAAAATGCCAGTCGGCTATCAAGTCATGTTAGGCTTAAGCCTAACTGACCAGATTTTGTCAGCTGAAAAGGAAATGTTTTGCATCTTTCTGAAAAAAAACTGGACTAGAATTGTAACAGATTTTCATTTTATTTAGTAAATGCTACGCCAAGATAGATCAATCATTGTATTTGAACACAGACACCGCGTTGCAACCAAGAGCACAAAATACATGGGTGATGCCATTTACAATTTATTGATATGCATACATGAGGTCGTTTTTACAAAACATAAAAATGAACCGAATTATGTAAAAAAAAGAACGAGATATAAAATTCCTAAGTGTTTATATAACTCATGTAAGCATACAATTTTAATTAGGTCCACATTTATTCCTACATGTTATACAACTTTAATGTGAGACTTCATTCGCTGAAATATGTCAACTTACATTTACCTTCAATTTCTAATAACAATTTTACGTTGTATTTTAAAATATGCATGTTGGTGAAATGATCTCGCCAATGAAATGGCTAGCTCTGATGGCACGTGCCCGGTGGGTACCTAACACAATGGTGGCACGTCATCAACAGCTCGGCTCATTGCATTCACGACATCCGGTACAAAACTGAATCCCTGCCATTCTCTATCATGGCGGTTTTATAGCACCTGGGGTGGCTGTTGGCCGCCATGTCTGAAGCTGCAGATTAAAAGTTAGGGTTTTTTGGTATATTTTGATAAATACCAGCCGTACAGGCTAATTTCCTTTATTAATTGCTGTTTTTGTTTTATTTTTATTTTTACCACTCCATGATTAATAGTACCTTTCGGATAGGGCACCCTAACATGCCATATACCACAGCCAATGTGGAAGGACTTCTGCTATTCTGGAATGTGAACGTCCAATTGGTCAAGTAAACAGAAGTCATGACGCAGACCACTCTGCCCCTCACTACAGCACGATAAACCTTACAGACACCCTAGGGTTTTTACTTTTGTTGACTGACCAGGGATTGGATGCTGGGTCACTTGCTCCTGAGACAAACATTATACCAATGTTGCTAATCTCGGTTATCATACCAAATTCTGGCTATCATACCAAATCTCGGACACATTTTCGATAAAAGCATCTGGTTAATTAAGCATTCTTGTACTTGCCTCTATCTTACTATGAGATGGTGAGACTGTTGGCTGTCTGTATGACGCCTTTACACGATCTGCCTTCTGATCGGTCACTGATCATTATGTCCGTTTAAAAAATCCGTTAAATATCTCACCACGCGTTACCAAATAAGGGGAAATCACAGACCTAACGGTTTTTTTGTTAGCAGTGCATTCATTGGTTGCTGAGATGTGCTCAAATAGAGGAGCCATCTTTGTAAATAACAACCTTCGACTCGCCATAGTTAAGTATTAAAATATGACAGTTTTCAATAATTTTTTAAAATATCAATTAGTCTCCACATAATAATAAAAGATACACAGAATTGTTATATGACATATCGAGATTAATATATATGTGCTTCACAGCAACACGTGGACATCCGTTTGAATGTTAGAACTCTCTAAAGTTTGTAATATTAAATATGCACTACCGGTTATAAATAAACCGAACCATATGTACGATACGTCATATGAATAGGACTGAATAGAGGAAAAATCAGGAATGTATGGCAAGAGAGCGCGAGGAAGACAATGAATAGCTATGGACCTGCCATTAGCCAGTTAATCGAGAGACCACTGGTAACTGCTCTATGCGAGCGATATTAAAGTTTGTTTACATCGTGAACTTTAGAAATAGGCAAATATTTTGTTTTATTGAATTTGATTATTCGATGAACTTTACAAATGTTAACTTTAAAGAGATGTACGCAGCTGTCAATCATCCGGCATTGTCTCGTTCAGTCGTCGAAATGTTTGTGTACAACTGTCTCTGCACTAAAGTCTAGAGAAGGTCATATTCGCGAGAAAGCCATGGTGCGCACTGAGCGGTATATGAAACGAACTGTTGATCGATTCTCAGCTCAGTTTGATTCAAGGTATTCACTTTAATATTTTTATGTGCCGTATGTTCATGCCTTATTTAATGTAGATTTTGTTTAGGGATAGCCTAGCCAGAATTTCTTCTAATTATCCGGAATTCACCAGTTCCCTAAAATTTCTGTTACCATAACCAGTTCCGTTCGCCAGTTGCGTTCCGTTCAACGGAATTTACCAGTTCAGTTCTAATTGCTACCATCAGTCAATCCAGCACGCTCAACTAGGTAACTTCTCATTAGGTAGTAACAGGGAAGAAAGCTAAAAGCTTATTTCATTCTCCAACCAAACTTTAATTGCATCATCAATCTTTTCTAAAAACTATCTACGCACACTGCGCTAACTAGGCAACCCCCATCTGGAAGAGCATTCCACAAGTCCACCAACTAGTGATGTTAATACCGGATTTTTTCTCAAACCGGTTTTCAATTGTATAAAACTGGTATTCGATTCAAATTGGGCCTACCGGATTTCTTTGCTGGCAGAGAAGTATAATATTACAAGAGCCTACATAATACAAACTATAATACATAATACTAGCTATAATACATAATACAAGCTATAATACATAATACAAGCTATAATACATAATACAACCTATCATTGCGACAAGATGGGCAGACAACGTTAGACGTAGGCCTATTTAAATATCAGTTGTAACTTATGTAGGCTGTACAGCTGTATTAATATTATCACAGCTGTACAGCTGTATTAATATTATCACAGCTGAGGATGCCAACTAAATAACAGTGGCTGATCTATTTGGCATCAGCGTCTGTGTCATTGTATTGAACAATAATATTCCTGATTTGTAAACATAGCCTAATAAATAACTTGAGAGAATGATTACTAATTAGAAAGTTGGATATTTGATTTATCGCATCTCATTGCGCATCTAACACTTTATAGTGCCGTGCTTTAAGACCAAATCCGGTAATCGTTTTTGAAAACACAGAACCGGTATTCAATTTTAAAATCGAATACTGTACCAGTTTACCGTATTTCGTTTAACATCCCTACTACCAACCTGAAGGAATGAGAACTTGCCAGTACTTAGGCCTATCAGTCCTTACACTGAGCTTAAAATTTAGACTGTGTTCTGCATAACTTATCCACAGATGATTTTTTTATATTGAGATTAATGACTTTAGTTTAACGTTTGGATTAAATTAATTTGCAAATATGTACGATGACAGGTGATATAATGCAAAATCGTTGATGTAATGCTGCAATTTCTAAAAGTTTAGTTTAAGTAGTAAATGAAGTGTTTGTATTTTTTCAGGAAGAGAAACGACCCAGCACATGTAAGTTAAATTACATTACATTACATTACTTTACATTACATTTATAAGCATGAGCTTAAACCCTGTAAACTGGTGTCTGTGATGTGTGAACATTTAAAAGTAGAAATTACTACTGTTAAAAAAATGTATAAGTTTGTGAATTTGTTGTCAGAATTGTTTAGTCTGTGTAATGGTTGAGAACGTTGGTTGAGATGATATTACACTGATTTCTGCTACTGCAATAGAATGTAAAACAATTTGATCAATTTTGCTACTTATTTCGATACTTATTTGGCAAAGTTTTGATCTATAGCAGTGTGAGATTTAACATGTGCGACAGGTGTGGATATTGATGGTGTACAGTGTTGGATCCAGGAAGCTTGAGAATAGACCAGCTGAAAACTGCACATGTTTTGTAAAAGCCGACTAACGCAGCACTTCATACTGAGGAAGGCAACGGGAAACCACCTCGGATGTTCAAGCCAGATAATGCATATACGAGGGTTGTTCGAAAGTCTTGATCATTCCATAATAATTTTTAAATTACTTGTCAGAAATTGTTCAAATATTGCAGCAACATTAACTAGAATCAGACTGACATCCTCGGTAAATATTATTTGTTTATTCACTAGGTGGCAGCATTTTGCCATACTTAACAGCCATTTAGCCATGACCGCCCATATTGATGCCCTTTGGCTCTATTAAGCAAACAGCGATAATTGAATTTCTTTCGAAAGAGAGCTGCAAGGGAAATTAGTGATTGATTAGAAAAAGTTTATGGAGAATCTGCACTTAGTTATCCGAGTGTTAGGCAATGGCTGATCGAATTCAAGGGCGGCAGAAATGATATTATAGACAAGCTACGTTCTGGCCATCTCGCGAAACCAGTAAGAGAAGGGTGTAGCGTGCAGTGGTGACTATATCGAAAAATAAATGCTATAAATGTAGGATTTTGTATATTCATCGACAATATGTTGCGTAATGTTGCTGCAAAATTTGAACAACTTCTGACAAGTAGTTTAAAAATTATTAGCAATGATCAAGACTTCTTGAACGCCTCTCGTATATATATTTCCAATAAAAAGGTTGCATTTTAGGTGTGGTAATGGCATATGTAGCCTTTTTAATGGCATCAAATTGATGATCGATGGAGTGCTCATTAGTGAGCCTGATAGCAGACTGTGTTTCAGAATATGTACCTTGGACCTACCGTTGCCAGTGCACTAGAGAGAGCTTGGTGTGTCTGTGGTATAACTTGCTGTGCTGATTGATTGTTTAATTGATTGATTTATGGATTAATTAATTGAATGATTGATCGATTGACTATCAAATTTTGATTATTTGATTGACCTACTAATTGATAGCTTGATTGATTGAAAGCTTGATTGATTGATTGATTGACTGAGTGACTGATTGATAGATTGATTGATTGATAGCTTGATTGATTGATTGACTGACTGATTGATAGATTGATTGATTAATAGCTTGATTGATTGATTGATTAATTGATTGATTGATTGATTGATTGATAGCCTGATTGATTGATTGATTGACTGACTGACTGATTGATAGCTTGATTGATTGATATATTGATTGATATATTGATTGATTGATTGACTGACTGACTGATTGATAGATTGATTGATTAATAGCTTGATTGATTGATTTATTTATTGATTGATTAATATATCGATAGGTACACCAGTGAGAGCAGTGCCAGTGGGTTCAAGGCGTAGAGCGAGACAGTTGTCCTCAGTGTTGTATGTGCACATCATTGCCGGTAGCGGTAGTTCAGTGGTTAGCATGGTGCGCTCAGGCATGAGATGAATGAAGGGTCGTGGGTTCAAACCCAGCTCAGACTACAGAAATATAATAACGCCACCAGTACTGGTTAATCGTGTATCAGCGCTT
>JAQFZF010002734.1:0-12080 GCA_034695365.1 Enchytraeus norvegicus
TTTCCCCAGGTCGTTGCAGTTAGTGATTTGAGAATGTTTATGGATTTACTGGCTGCAGTTTTAATGTTGTTGGTATGCTCATTGAAAGTGAGTTTGGGATCAAAGGTGACACCCAGAATTTTTGGGTGTTTAGTGTTAAGGATGGCCTGATTATTAATCGTCAATTGTAATTGTATTTTTTTCAATTGTATTGTACCAAAATTACATTCGCCTTGAGAGTTATTCCTTTCTTTTAGTAAATGCATCTTGGCTTTGGCTAATCTTGTTCGTATATCTACCTCACATCTTCCATCTTCAATAATCCATGCACCTCGATATTTAAACTTCTTCACCTATTCTACCTTCTGCCCTTCTATATGTTAGTTAGTTTGTTATTTCAAAATCACAATATTGCATCATTAATACATTATCAGCAAACAAATAACATATGTAATATGAATATCAACTGTTTCTCCTCTGTTTCTAGATACTCTCATTGTCGTGGTTTTCTTTATATGAATTTTCATACCATAAACTTTTGCTACTCCTTGTTATCCATTATTTTCTGTAACCTTTCTGTGTTCCTGTTTAGTGCTACCACTCCTTGATCATCTGCAAAACGTCTCTTACCAACTTTTATTCCTGCTCTAATTCAATCCATTGCTTCTTTCATAAAAAATTCAGCATATATAGAAAATAGTACCTGTAGGTGGCATCAAACAACCTTGCAGTATATATTGTTATGTCAGCGATATAACAATAATATCTTCTATAAAAGTTTAAAAAATATATAAATTGTTAGCCCGGTTGTATGTTGTCTCGGTGCTAGTCGGAGCACACTTGGCCGAGAAGCAGTATACATGCTATGGATTCCAGACAGTTTTTTAAAATTATTTGTTTAGCTTTTTATCAATTTAGTCCTAATTTGAGTTAATTTTAAAAAGAAAATATCAGATAGCAATAGAAACTCTTTCAGAAACAAACCACTCTGTACTAAATGAAACAGGGCTGTGCTTTATAATATGATTACAGATGAGTACACGCGCTATGCTTGTGAACTGATTGGAGAATATCTGAGTGCAGAACTATTGCTCAAACTAAAGAAACATCTCGAGTAAGCAAACCTTAGTTATATTTTCACTTTTTAAATATTAATTACATGTAAATGATGTGTATTGTATTGTTAATTGCATCGTTAGTTGATAAACAATCGATCCTACAGGATTATCGTACCATTTTTGGTGTCAAATTGGAAATTTATCAGATATCTTAAATCCTACTAATAATATTGTTCTGCAGATTACAGACCGAATATATGGTTTTCTTCCAATGGCTGTGTTAGAAAAGTGTGAAAATGTATGATATCAAGTTTTACTAATTGATTTGCAAAACTTGAAAATTGATTATTGACCACTGCATGTGTCAAAGAGAGGACTATATTTTCTGAATAATTTTAAGGCTCATAGGCATGTGCATGGTTTTGGATTTATAATAGGACGATTAGCATCTCTATCTCTAACAGCTGTAATTATGATCTCGGTATATTGAGCGCACATTAAACTCTTTATCACTTTCAATTCTGCGCAAGACCTGACAAATTATTAATTTTGACTCTTTAATATCTTACATTCAGCAACTGTTTGATAAAGTTGGCGTTTTGTTACTTCAGTGTTTCGGTTACAGATGAAAATGAGGATACAGCTATCAATAATGAACCTGCTGCCAAGGTATTGTTTTGTTTCATCTATTTTGTATTTCGTGCATTTTATGTTTTTATTTTCTATCTATCGAAATTAAATGCTCTGCCAGATATCAGATCCAAACACAAATTCCTACATACATTCTACTATCTTGCTATATAATGAGCATGAAATAGATCAGCCAAATAAATTGATCTTATCAGAAAGACTTTGCCTTTAAAGCACCTAATCGGTACCTTAAGCTTGAAAAATATGACTTCTGACCTGTATTCAGTCAATTTGACTAAAACAGTTTTCTATATTTATCCTAAAACATGTAGTTTTAAATATTTGGCTATCATTAGTACCTATGCACTAGTACATTAGTATTATGCATAATATTATGCACTAGTGCATTAGTATTATGCATAATATTATGCACTAGTGCATTATTATTAAGCATAATATTATGCACTAGTGCATTAGTATTATGCATAATATTATGCACTAGTACATTAGTATTATGCATAATATTATGCACTAGTGCATTAGTATTATGCATTGGTGCGATAGTACAATGTTATGTATCAATCATGAAGCTTATATTTTAAGATCCTGCATTCCTAACATATTACAATTGATTAGTTTCTTATGTTGACTCACAGAAGTGTAGACTGGACGAGGTCGCCAACCCCACAGAAGATTACAGTTCTCTTGCTGAGAAACCTTCCAACAAGAAGCCTGATAAGAAGACCGCTGCTCAGAAACTGTTGGGCAAGGCCGATACCACTGGAATGAAGAGCTTGTCCAGCTTCTTTACAGCTAAAACTGCTAAAAAGTAAAAGAACTGGCAGATAAAGTAAAGACTATACTAATATTCAGTATTCTGACAGTTGCTCTTATATAATTATATACTAAAGTCCAGGCTTTTTAGATGATTTGAACTTGGTCCATTGCGGATGCTGTCTTTAAATGTGTAGTGCCTTCTGGTACTAATGCCTTCTAAGGCACAATCTGCAATGGACCAAGTCGAACGTTGATGTAATCAATATGATATTTGTTTAACGTCCATTCCATCATCTGACGACGATATCAGAGAGGCTTAAATCCCCCCAAGGTGGTGGAATCTGAAAACCCTCCCCCCCCCCGATGGAGTAAAACATACGGATCCAGGTTAAGTCTGTGTCTTTTTTTAGCGGGGGAATTTCTAGTAGAGGAGGGAGGGGGTCAAAGTTGTTTACTCAGATCCCTCATGAGTTTAGATGAAGAGAAAGGCATTAATTGTTCATGTCTTTTATTTATGGCATAGTCCCACATGTGGGTTTGAGTGAAATGAAAAAATGGTGTGAGCGAAGCGAGCAAATTTTTATTATGGTCAATTGGTCATTTATATCATGTTCGTCCAAGGTTCTGGGAAAATCCCCCCAACAGTCAGAAAACATCCCCCCAAAGTACTTAAAAGATACTAAAAAAATCCCCCCCAAGGAATCCTGGATTCCTTGGAGTCCAAGGGTCCTGGAGGAATCCGTTGGATTCCTCATGCATAGGCGTATATGAGCCCCTGGATATCAGGGACGTCTCCAACAGTTAGCAAGTCACAAGTGCTGAAGGGAACAGGAGTCAACACAGTGCAAGTCCATTTATCCATAAATCTACAATAGTAAAATTAAATATCTTTGAATAAAAAATGAATTTTAAGCTACTGCAGAAAACATTATTGCTTCAACAAGAATGAATATGAAGTTGCAAAGCGTTCATATGGTCAGTGAGCAAAGAAAAATATCACCTGCCAATTGTACTTTGAGTATGGATTATAGATAGGTATATATTTTATTAACTGCATGAATTTTAGAAACTTTTAAGAATTTTTTGAAGTTTTTAGAAACTTAATGTGTTTGTATAAATTAAATGAGCGAACTATAAACCCTTTGTCTTTGTAAGCCTATAGATGTCACGTGAATATATGGTATAAGATAATTAATTATAAAAAGAATCTAGTGCACTGCCAAATGGCAGGTCCAAGGTACATATTCTGAAACACAATCTTCTATCCCGCTTACTAATGAGCAC
This sequence comes from Enchytraeus norvegicus, assembly GCA_034695365.1. Lineage (NCBI taxonomy): Eukaryota > Metazoa > Annelida > Clitellata > Enchytraeida > Enchytraeidae > Enchytraeus > Enchytraeus norvegicus. Next base: position 3,729 of record JAQFZF010002734.1, read on the forward strand.
TCCATCGATCATGAAGTTGATCCCGTCGAAAAGGCCTTCATCACACCTAAAATGTAACCTTTTTATATGAAAGAATAATTAGGACAAAATAATTGTAAGCTTGAATTACAAGCATGTCTCTTGTTCATTGATTAGTGCGTCATCTTGTTGATGTAGAATTTTGTGCATAAGGTTACGGGTTCCATACCCGGTTTACATCAGAGAGTAAAATCTCGGACGTATAACGGGCCAACCAAGGCCACCATCCCTTTGTGGGTCGGCTAATTGAAAGCAATTAGTACTTAGTAGGTGACTACTTTCGAAGATTACGAAGGTTACTACAGGTTTGGCTTATATGATCAAATAATGAACTTGGATTTTATAGAGTGAGGCTGGCGAACTCACCATCTGATTAATGACTATGCCATCTATATGATGCTCAGGATCAAAATCCGCTCCTACGTTCGGTAATGAATATGGCACACAACCTTTAACTGAGCACGACAACACAATGTAAATCAATTGTTTATTCTAAATATTATACAAGGGATTTAAGTGGATTACTATATATTACGATATGCTTGTCAACCAGCAGTTCGAAGACACAATTCATACATATTCGTCATTCTCGCTCTTTTATGAGCACATCATCGATCAACCAAACAAGTTGATCCAATCACAAAGACTAACCATTACCACACGTAAAGTTATACCTTAGTTAAAGGAAAATTTTAATTTTTTGGTAGTTTTCCATTGCCTTCCTCAATGGTTACCTCAATAGGCTGTCGCGAAACACGTGCTACTTACAGCGTGCAAACACACGTCTTTTCTCAAGTTTGTCGGACCCAACACGGGAATGTATTATTACATACAGATTGGGTAATTACATTTTTATATTGAACACAATTATATATAATTATTGACCTTAAACAATTGACTACGACTTTCTTGGTATTGCCATTAACAAAATGTCGTAGTCTAATTGACTATAATAAGCTTGGTTTGATAGACAGCAAAGGCTTCCTAGCAGTCGCCCTGCTAATAAATGATATTGCAAAAATAGATTGTTTAATTGCAGCATCAGGAAACTATAAACAAGTCTGCGACAAAATCAATAGTCGTAAAATACTCAGGGCTTCTTGTAATGTAGATATCTGGCCATCTGACTCCTAGAATTAATTTCCTTCTCCCTGGATAACTGCCAGATGGTGGTCTGAGGCACAATTTCTGCACAAATTACTATCTCGTATAATTATGAGCTCACCATCGAATTTCTATACATTTTGCACTAGAAAACATAGAGCAGTTTGATGATGATTTTAAACAAGTAAATTTTTTGGGACGGGAGGGGGCGTCCCCTCCTGGATTCACCGCCCGTCACCCTTACCTTAGTTTCAGAAAGCTCGTTTATAGCTAATCCTCTTTTATTCATTTCTGTATTTATTATCGAAGTGCCACAAAAAGAAGCTACAATGTCATTGCATGCACACACAAAAGAATACAGAAAAAATAACTGTGCATCCTTAATTCACAGGTTAATAGAATCATTTAAATTTAATATAAATAAAGTCATCCATGAACTGTAGCAAAACGAAAACCAAGTCAAAAAGGAACAAGCAAGAGCAAAATTGCTCTGTGGTCTCTAACCAAGTCGTTAATTTATTACGAGTCCTTAGAGAAAAGGGTTACAACCTGTGCTGCCTAATATCAGCATGCAGATAGCATGGTGAATAGAACGTTGGGGATCCTGAGCAGGCCCGGCCGGCTCTAGACATTTTGGAGCCCTAGCCAAGCTACATTTTGGCGGAAATCCGAAACATCGGATTTAGCTATTATAAATCCATTTTAGAGGGTTGTCCCCCTCCCGCACCCTTCAAATCTCTGGCTGTTTAAAGACCCCTTAGTGATGCTAATTTTTAGGGTGGCTGCTCCCAATCCTCTTAATAATCGGATACTTATTCCTGCATCTTGCTTCGAGATCACGGTACTTCCGGCGCTTGTTTGTAGCAACACAAGCTTTGACTAGAGAGTATAGTAGCTCAACACTGCTTAGTGTTTGCATGGTGATAAAGCCCAACAACCGCTGCATTGGACTGCTTTACTCTCTATTTGGTAGCACAGATTTCAATCAATCAATTATAAAGTCTAATTAGGTCTATGATAAAAAATATATTTTAATATATTAAAATATATTTATATTTCTAAATCGTCGCTTTATGAAAAATGCAAAGGTTGCTCAAAATATTTATTATGGAATAAGTCAGCTGAGAATCCAACAATATGTATTTTAAAAAATTTCAACTCGAGATCAATTACTGTTTAATTGTTTGTTAGATATCTTGGCTGATCGGTTAAAAGCGTTGGATAGTTTGCGTCGCATTCAACGCGAGTACGAAACGAGTACGAAACTCGGTCGAGCCAATCATAAATTAATACATACCTACTAATCTCCGAAGTGCTACGAGTAAACTAAAACCTGCATCCCTAGGTGGATGCAATCAGTACGTAGTGGATTTCTGCTACAGAAGATTGCAAAGTTATGAACCGGTCTGATCTAGTGGCGATTTTATCGTCAGTTTAATGGCGTCTGTTATCTATCTATCTATCCAGTGCGCTGGATAGTTAAATTACTGTCCCTGGCATCGCCTTCTGGTGAGGAACCGGACGGTAACTCGAATGATTGATGGCTTGATTATCTCTCTCAGTGCACTGCATAATCAATTGCAGGTCCATGGCATATAACTGTAGCGTTTGTATGCTATATATTCCTGGAGACAATTTTGCTTTCTGAGGGGTCTCATTAACCAGTGACTGCGTTAGTTGGCTTCTACGAAACAAGTGCAGCTTTCGGTTCAACGGTCAATTCTTATGTTTGCCGGATACAAGACGGACTGATTATAAAATAGTTTAAATCTGCTCTGCCAAACGGAGATACATGTATGCACATTGCACTTGCAAGGGACTGTAGTAGTGTTCATAGAATAGCCCTTCTAAAAGTGTCGTGCAGAACTTCTGATTCTTTGTTTTCAGTTATAGCGGTATTGATCCACATACACTGTGCTTGCTCCGTGCTTCGTAGAATCTTGCAGCAACGTAATAGAAAGAGAATTTCTATAGACTTATGATTAGCCTAATCTGATTTATTTACACAAGTAATAATACAATGAGAATTTGTCTTTCGGTTCCTCACCCGATGGAGACGTCATGGAAGTCTCAAGCAGATTATGCAACTGCAAATAGCTCTATACTATTTGAACTCACTTGCCAATGCATAGGTGGAAGTGAAAGTAGCATTTCTGAATGGATTTCATAATTTAATTTATTTTATTGTCATCATTGGAGTGACTTTTTGTAAGATACTGCGTTTGTCAGTATGAGAAATAAACGGATATTCTATTCAAATTATAAGATTCCGCAAGATCTAGAGAATGGACCCCGGCTGCTGGAGAAAATCTGTATATTAAATTTTTTCAGAGTCGGTAGCAATGACAACATGAACATAAACTGGTACTGTACGGATAGTCCCAAAGATCATTTCCGACCAGCTATTAAGCTGCAACTGAATTACTGTACAGATTTTTAAATGATTAACTGAATGTAAAAATGAAAAAATGTTAGCCAAAATATAAAAAAATGCAACCTAATGCAAATTGATACACAGAAACGGATCGTAAAAAATAAAGTGCGCTACCAGATGGCAAAAATTAAATTGAACGTGAATTTAAGAAATTGAAACGGATCATGAATACTAACAATAATGACAAATTTTGATCCAGGCTCCTCTGGACTATCGCCACCATCTCGTGCAGACTGTATCTTTTGTCTCTTTCACCTCTCTCATTGGTCAGTTAGTATTTTAGTCATATTAAATTACCAGTAGACGAGCAGCAAGCGAGTCACATGACCTCCAGTTATGACGTAGCAAATATGGCGCACAATTCATGAAAATAGCTCAAGCTTCTGAGTCCGTATAACGCGCTGATACTGCTAGTTATGGTGTATGACAGGCTTGGCTACTTTTTCCTCACTGTTCATGAGTTCTTCTGAGACTTTATTGTAAGTACGCAATATAAAAGTTTATGATTGATTGGTTGGTTGATTGATAGATTGCTTGATTGCTTGATTGTGTTAATTTATGTTTTCTGCCTGTAGCAGGTTTTCTAACATTTCACATCACCAGTCAAATGTTCACATCATATTTTCACATGGTCACATTATAGTTTTACTTCTACCTGGATTATGGATATGCACAATCACACAGATCACGTGGACATGACGTCATATACTACTGAAGACGTCATAACCTCTATCTTCTATCTGATTCTCGTGCCTATCGGGTTGCTAGGCAACACAATGTCCGTTGTCATAGTAACGGTAATCGTACGTCATCGTCAGCGAGCTCGTCGTCAAGGAGTTGCTGACGTATTTATAGGATTACTCGCCGTGGTGGATCTACTTTCAATTCTGTGTATCCATCCTCCGACCATCGTGGCTAAGGTAGAGGCAGTAGTTAGTGGTAGGTCTTTGGCGGAGGTATACACTTGGTGGATTTGTACCTATCAGGCGTTCGCTGTCAGTATCTATCTAAAACTGCAGTTTTTTCTTCAGGTAAGACGCTCTATCACTTAGACCAAATTAATACTTTTTGATACAGTGATTGATTTAATTATATTGGCTTACCGGCTTGTGAATTTTTTTCTATAGGCACTCGAGTTATTGGTCTATATTGACTTTGTGACGGATTTGCTATGATTTTGGATTTTGTAATATTGTAGTAGATGCAATAATTCTGTGTTTTATTTATTTATTTATTTATCACGACACACATTTCACTCTTACATGCTTAGATAAAATATTAAAGGTCCACGTGAACGGCAATATAGGCCAAAAGTGGCGCTTACAGTTACATATTTCGACTACTACGTTTTATAATTATAAAATTGTTCTCGCAAATTCCTGATTCTCAGAGGTACATGTATTACAGTAACAATGGTGGTGGATTTTGGCTTCAATATGCTCTCCTGTTGACCTTCACATTTGGCAACAATCGTAACTATACTAGAAGCCTTAGTTACCGCTCCATAATTAATCTGTCTTTTACCTGTAGAGTGACTTGACAGCACTGAAGTTGAGCAGTATTTATCTAGCGCCAGAAATAGAAGCATTGATGGATTCAGCGTGTCATAAAGCAAACATGCAATAATGCTTTCTCTTCGTTTCTTTTCGGAGCTGGATCTAGGTGGAGGAGACGGATGGGCCCTCGCCCCTTGGAAACCTTACAATGTTGGCAATGACAATGGAAGCAGGAGTGACCAAGCATGAATTCAGAAGGATAACAAAAAGTCAATTTATTTAAAAAATCAAGTACTAGAATTTATGCAATAATCAAGAACTTGATGTAAGAGATTATATAAACATGGCATTTTAAAAAAGATAAAAATAATGCATATTTCTGTTTCGCCCCCTTGAAAATCAATTTGGATCACTGCCGGGCCAGTGGGCAAATGCTATTCCAGCCCAAATAAATTAGGAAGTGGGGGGGGGGCAAAGTTTGGGTAATTTCGGTACATTAAACTGAAGCTGATATTTGACAATGATTATCATGGAAAACATATTTAGGGGACAGATGAAATTTGGGGAGTGGGGGCTGCCCCCCGACACGGACTTAGAACCGCATGAGATTTCGAGAAAGTGATCATGCATTTTTTAACGGTACGTTATTGCAGAAAAATATGACTAGGATAGTTTTATTATTATTTTATTGTTCGCCCCCTCCCCCACTATGGCAATAATTTTAAATTCACCACTGCATCTTTTTGATCACCAAGACAACTCAATCAACTGTCATTGATGAGGCAATTAGCTCACTTGCCGTAAAATATGAGTCCAGTTGAGTGACAGAATTCCCGACAATTTATTTAATCATCTCGTTATGCAGTCTGTACAAAACACCATAATTACAATACCCTCGATAGTGTCCACTAATCGCTCTGAAAATAGAGAGAGGATAACTTAAAAAGCATTGGAAGAGTTCATGCAACAGAAACTGTATCAATGAGAGGATCATATTTTCTCTAATAATAATTGTACGGAATCATGCCAGTATTTCTGTATTAGGTTCAGGAATCTGAGAATAAACCATCCGAAAGCTGTACGTGTTCGTAGAACTAAACAGAAGCATATTACATTGAAGCTTGTGAGGTCTTGCCACATCGGTTGGGACAAACGGTAAGGGTTCTCTACCCTTCACTATTCAGAGCGCTTCTGATTCAAAGTTAAGAGTGCGCTATTTGAAAGATCGTTGATTAATTGATTTATTGTATACGTTTTAGCCGGTGTTATTACTTCTCATTCTATGTTAGTACATGTGTTGTCGATTTCATTCGTGTGAAATAAATTCAGTTCAGTTCTATTACATTTATTTAATTATAGTTTTCTTATTTATGCTATTGACGCTATTATGTTATTATGTTGTTATTTATGTTATTAATGTTATGATGTTGTTATTATGTTCTTATTTATCTTATTTATCTTATTTATGTTACTTATGTTACTATATTTTAGGTTCTAATGACATTGGATCGGTACACAGCCCTTGTTAGACCACTCTTCTATCACAGGCTTAGCTCAGTCAAAATGCTCAAGATTATGATGATATCGATCACCTCGCTATCATTAGTCATCACTGTAACGTCATTCTGTCTTCAATCTATTTCCGGTTATCGTCTGCTCGACTCTGATTGGCCAGTGTGCGAGCCTAGGCGCCGATTGGTTGAAGCTCTTGATTACGTCATCATAATATTCGTGATTCTATTGGCTCTGGCGGGTTGGACGGGCTTTGTGACGTGTAATATTTCAATTGCAAGAACTCTGTGCAGATACAAGGTATGTCTAGTTGATTGATTGATTGATTGACTAATTAATCGATCGACTAATTGACTGCTTGATGACACGACATAACACCCTCAGGAAGCATCAGATGCTCGCATAAGACCGATGCCACTATTAACTTTATTCAATCAATTTTACTTACTTGACTAACTGGGTTCAACAGTAAGTCGATATTTCCATAATTATACAATTACATTCTGATATTCAATTCTTCACTATACAGTTATGCTGTTGAGCTTTTGTATTGGCTATTGTACCTTTATGTACCTTAGCTCATGATTCAATGGCATATATCAGACGTTATCAGTTGCAATATATGAATATACCAACCATCTATAGTGCTGGCATGGTTATGTCATAATGTGGAGCCTATGTAGGCATATATTTTGCGTACAGAGATGGTGTCTCGTTAAAAACAATGCGAGGAAGGCAACGGGAAACCACCTCGCCTTTTTTCCCAAGAAAACATAGAAGACAACAAGAAGGTGAAACATATGAAGTCATGAAACGAAAAGCTAGCGATAGAGAGTTATGGAGGAATTGGACTCCCAGGACCTGCCACTTGGCAGAGCAGTAGATAGATAGATTGAATATACCGTGATATACGAAACGAGATTGTTTTGATAAATATCTAAATATCGACTTTGATCCTATTGTATGACTTTGTATTTTAATGCTGCCTAAGACAGCATTTCTCAAACTCGACGGGGTCGCGACCCAGTAAAAATATAAAAGTTTGGTCGCGACCCACCAAGCATTTTTATATGCACCTATTCTTGCAAAATCATAAATATGTAACTTGTAAGTCATACAAAATCAGATGTACGCGAAAAATGTAAATCTTCATTGGCATAAGAAAACAAGAGTTTGCACCTTGTAGGCTTGTACTAAAATAATAATATTAAAAAAATTATTTTATTGAGACCACGGCGACCCACTTGAAAGAGGAGTCGGCGACCCACAGTTTGAGAAACACTGGCCTAAGATACCATAAATTCTTATTAATTTGTAACTTGTAATCCACGATAATTTGAGTTGTTTTTAACTCGGAATATGTGAGCGCCACTTGTGGCCTATATTTGCCTTCATGCGCACATCTATATTTCATTGAGATACTTTTGACATTGTACTATGTGTGACGTGATAAATGAATAAATAAATAAGATAAATAAATAAATAACAATATTACACAATAATAGCATAAATGGTTCTTAAATTTTGCATGCATAAATATACGGCATATAATATTTATTTAGATGAAAAGAGTAACCTTATCGTTTTTGGAGAGATATGATGGCGCTAGATAGTCATTAAATATTTAATGTCGTTTTCTTACAACCTGTTTCAAGGGGTCTTTTTTAAGTTGATCCACTTTTTTGGATACTGCCTGTGCGAGGTATTGATGCCAATTTTGCACAGTATATCTATCCAGTGCTCTGCCACGTGGCAGGTCCAAGGCAAAAATTCATACACAAAATCAAC
>JAQFZF010002735.1:0-12080 GCA_034695365.1 Enchytraeus norvegicus
CATCAACACTGTACCATCTTTTCCCTTGATACAGCCTCCTGAGGTGCAAGTTGTTGTGTGTCTTGACAGTTCTTTTAGTTTCTTGTGCATCATTTTAGAGTTCTATATTTTATCCATACTTCTTTTTTAAACAAAATAAATCAATTTTGTCATATTTTTAGCCCAGGGTCGTTTACAACCCAGGGCAATTTTAAAAAACTAATACAAGATTTAAACAGGATAATGAGGATAGTACTTGGTATATTTTCAGAAGCGATCGAGGAATTACCATGAAATCTTTACTAGTCCGTCAAAGAAGTAAATTCCAAAATATTATAAAACAATAATCTGCGTGACGCCATGGTAGACTAAGAAAGAAATCTCCCCCCCCCCCCCCCCCCCCCCCCTCTTCCCACTTTTAACTAACTACTCAACGGTAGGCCTATGCATCCATCAGAACTGTGGTATAGATTTGTCAGGAACCAATCACAACCCACCCAACAACCCTAATTATCCCTAAACAACCAATCACATGCTTAGAAATGCCTATTTCCAGCGCTCTGATTGGTTGATTTTTCAAAATTTGCAAATCTGTACTATAAGTAGCATAATACCAACGGTAAGCATGATAAATCGAATATGGACCAGATACAGATAAATAATTAATTTATATAACAGTTTAGAGCATTCTAGCACGATTGAGGCACGTGAATGTAGATTAGGACCAATCAATGTTGCATTACATCAGAATAATCATCTGGATAATAAAAATGAGCTCAGATTCCCTATTACGTAAAGAATGAGACATCTGACCTCACAATGTTATGAGGTCAGAATCAATTACAAACTTTAGAACTTAGGTCAAATATTATGAATCGGATGAGTTATTTGTCTAATCTATCTATCTATACAGTGCTCCGATAGGCCTATGTGGCAGGTCCAGGGCAAACATTCATACAGACAATGAGCACACCATCGACCAACCCAATAAGTCCGTCTCATCACAAAGGCTTTACCTTTTTCACACCGAAAATGATGCCTTTGTTCAAGGAAAATATAGGTTTCTGAGGTGTAATTAACCATTTGTCTAATGCCAAATGGATAGTGTAATTGACAGAATTTTCTAGTCATTAACGTCCATTTCGCCACTTGAATAATACCAATGACAACCTCGGATGAGATTTTCCTACCTTTTCGTCGTTCAATCTATCCAGTGTTCTACCAAAGGGCAGGTGCACCAAATTAATTCTAACATAAAGTCTACTTTCTTCTTCATTAATGAGCGCTTTCTTTTTTTAAGCAAATACCAAATTTAACGTCAGTTTCTCTGCTTGACGACTGCATTTGTAACGAGCGAGACCCGGAATTCGGTCGAACATTCAAACAATATTCTATCGGCCAATTAATGAGCACATTATCGAATAATCAAAGATGTAAAACTATGTTTAACGTCCGTTTCCGTATCCAAGGACACTATCAGAGACGAACCCGGCTGGGACTCGAAACATCCTCCCTGCTTGATTCGCCTATTGACGGAGCGATGGATTGACCTATTGACGGAGCGATGGATTGACCTATTGACGGAGCGATGGATTGACCTATTGACGTCCCTGACATCGCCTTCGAGTGAGGAACCGAACGTTAATTCCTCGTCGATTGATTAATTGGTTGATTGACAGTTTCATTAACTGATTGATAGATTTAATCAATCACTCAGTCAATAGATGCATTTATAAAGAGGAGCTCAACGCAAAATGCATCAGCAGCGCTATATAGTATATATACAATACATGTAGGTATTCGATTGTTCGAGCCATTTATTCACATCACATAACTTATAATCCTGTCATAGAAGCCGTGTTGGTTCCGGAAAATTTGAGAATAGACCAACCGAAAGCTGCCAGTGTATTGTAAAAGCCGACTAAAGAAAGTTACTGAGGAAGGATGAGAAGATTCGCGGAAAGAAGAGATAGTGATGATAGGTGTCAAGAACTCTTCGGTAGGCTTGCATGCACGAACTATAATAAATAAAATGAATTGTTATCTCTCCAACATAATAGCCTCGTCTATGTGACGCAGGTCGGATGAAATCGTGGGGGGTTCTGTAATCTTTTGCGAGGGGGCACACTATTAAATTGCTACACATTCCGCCCTGATTGGATAGCGTAGTCGGTAGCACGCTTGCTCGAAAGCAAGATGTCACGGGTTCGACTCCCAGCCGGGTCAATCTCTGACTGTATCTTTCGATATGGAAACAAACTGTAAACTTATCTTTACAGCTTTACATTTGTCCAAAATTGAAATAAATCATAGTTGTGAAATACAGAAAGGTAAAAATAAAATACAGTAAAATACATGTGTTTTTCCTAAAAATATAAAATACATAAAAATTTAATATATAAATACGTGAAATGTGCAAAATTAAAATAAAATAAAGTAAAATACATGTAAATTATTAAAAAATATATAAAATACGTATTTCACAACTATGATATACATTGATATCTAAATTCAACGAATTTCGAGTGAGTAAATGGCATAATCCCCCCCCGCCCCAGTAGTTTAATTCTATCAGTATTTGGGATGTATGGTCCCAGACACTCGATCACGTGCTAGTGTCGTGCTCCCTGTCTGCTCATCCTGAGGTCATAGTGTGGAAAAATATTACATAATAACAATAATCCTAGTGTGGGAGGAATAGGAGGAGAGAGTAGAAAAATTATTACTGCAAGTTTCAGCTGAACCAACGAGATCAAAACATATGTTACAGTGACATTGAAAGAGAGAAAGAGAAAGACAGACTAAATTTTTTATAAAGAAATGGAAGATAAAATTTGATTGCATTACACTGTTGAGACACGTGTTAAGATGGCATCGTGGGCCTAATCAACCGCCTCATAATACAATACAATACAATATGGTTCAACGTCCGTCTCATCGTCTGACGACGATATCAGGATCGTCTCGCGCTTATCGTCCATTTCTTCATTCTAGGACTATATCATAGCCGCCCTAGTTGGGTTCGGATACAGCGACCACGTGCTTACAAGAATGGCATGCTGTCCACTAGAGTCTACACCAGTGTTTCTCAAACCGTGGGTCGTGGCCCACAGGTTGATCGCAGACTCCTTTCAAGTTGGTCGCCGAGGTCTCAATTTTTTTGGAAAAGATAATTATCTTACAGTAGTACAAGCCTACAAGGATCAAACTCCTATTAACATAATATGTTAATAGGAGTTTGATCCTTGTATATTGTATATCTGTATTGTATAAGTGTATATCTTCATTAGCATATTATGCTAATGAAGATATACACTTTTCAGACTGTACACGCACATCTAATTTTATATGGCTTACAAGTTGCACATTTATGATTTGAAAACCCTAAAATTAATAGCCTATAGTAGATCCATATAATCATGATTGGTGGGTTACGACAAAACTTTTATATATTTGCTGGGTCGTGACCCCGTCGAGTTTGAGAAACTCTGGACTAGACTGTTCACCCGGGTCTGCAAAAAAGGTCATTTATAGCGCATCTATATACTAGGTATCTCAGAGGCGCTTTTGGAACAGTGAATTTTCCCTTCACTGTTCCATAGTCTAGCCTGCCATATACCACACATGATGCGGCAAGGTCTCCACAAATCTGGAAGTTGAGCGGCCAATTGGTCTAACACAGAAACCATGGCCCAGACCACTCTGCCATTCATTGCGGTATCTGGATCAATTGGCTCTTTCTAACATGTGCAATTGTCGGTTGGTCTATTCTCAAGTTTACCGGATCCAACAAGGGGCAAGTTTAGGATACATGACTATAGGCCAAGACCAATAACTTGATCTGACCAATCTATGAGTATCCCTGTCGTCAGGCCTGCAGCAAGTATAACATTATATATGTAATTGAATCTTCTACAATTCTATTAGAATTTATAGCGATGGAATTTAAGCTGCATGTCTAAACATACAGCCAAAGAACAACTACGATGCATGTTACTTATTTATACTGCGATGATAAATGTCTAGAATAGCCAGACTCTGCTGTCATCATGAATGCTATATTGACTGGATTAGATCATTCTTTCAGCTGAAGCTAAATAACGTGTTCTGGTTTTTCAAATTAGCCACTCATAAAATAGATACAATATACCGCCCGTTTGTCGAGCAACTGTGCGCAAAATACAACGCTTTGTACACCGTAGATGTAATTATTAATTGATTTCATTGTGCCTCATCAATCTGATGACTGCATTAGCCAAAACTACATTAGCGTAAACCAGGACTTCATTGGCAGTATCCGTACAAAAGTTTCTATAACTCCATAGCTGACGGATCTGAAAAAAAGCAGGAAAATGACTATTGTCTGGAATGCTGCTCAAAAAAGTCGAAAGCAATACCAATGTTAGATTCAATGCAATTGAGACTACATTTACCTTACCAAATGCAATAGAAGTATAATACTAATTTTATTCAGTTGATACCGAGAGCCAAGATGATGATCTCAGTCTTAAATGCAACAAGAATAAGCTTGTTACTATTCTTTCAGATCTGAGGATCAGCAAAACAAACTTGAACTTTAGTGATAGCCATGTTAACTTTTTTTCCTTTTTTTATCTTTTTACCTTCTTTATTTGTTTATCTCAACACAATTACAATCGATAGGTGTAAACATAATATAAATATAAACAAATAAACAAAATAGAAGGTGGCGACCATAAGAGAGCCTATGCTCTGTGAGGTTAAGCAATAATAGTAGCCATTGTTTTTTAATTAAAATAAAAACTTCAAATACTAGTATTAACTTCATTTGAGTTTAATTGTAAGTAGTTCTACATGTACGTAGAATATGTACGTATCATCAGCATACATGTGGCCTAAAAGACCATTATTCTCAAAGAAGCTAAGAATATCAACCGTAGATAATGCAAACAGGATAGGACAAAGAACAGATCCTTGCGGGACACCACAGTGACCACACGTCATGGAATAAATATTTGATACGTCTAGTGAACCTAGAGAAGAAACTAACTGAGTACGATCTTGCAAATAAAATAGCAACCAGTCAATTACATGTACATCACCAGACAACGACTGATTCAATCTTGTCAACAATATCCAATCATCTACCGTATCAAAGGCTGCGCTGTGATCATTGATCAAGCATCATCAGCAGAGTGAGTTGACCCCATCTAGCATTTTTAGTCGAGGTATTCCTCTATCACTCTTTAATTATGGCTGATTATCAGTACGGTATCCCTACACCAGCTCCAGTCTGTTATTTATCCAAGGGTTGATGCATGCATTTAGTTGCATTCATTTAGTTGTTTTACAGAAGTAGGGTAGACCTCCCATTATACATTAATGACTTGAGAAGTCCACGTGCTATGATCGTGCGAGATGTACAAGATGATAAATCTTTACGATGTCTCTGCTGATTTAATGCTCTCGGCTAGATAGTAGGTCTAAATACTATACAAAACAAAAGGTAGGAATATTCTGTAGCGTCTGTATAGTATTTCGTTGGCCTACGTATCTCAGAGGCGCTTATGAACAGTGGAGGGAGAAGTAAATTGTGGCCTATACCTTATACTCCACAAACGATGCGGCGAAATCTCCTCAATGCAAATACAACAAAGACATTTTATATCTCTTGTTTAAAAAAGTACTCTAGCCTTCCATTGGCCACAAAAGATGTGAAAAGGCTTCTTAATAGTCTGAAATTTGAGAGCAACTATTTTCGATTGATCCATTGAACTCTATTATCAAATTCAAGTCTGTGCTCGAATTACGGGGCCCGGGGACACCACCCCCCCCCCCCCCAAGTCTTGCCGTGTACCCAATAGCACAAGATGTAAGGGGTCACGTTTTGCTGAATATCCTTGAAGTAGTTCAATCAAGTGTTCATCCGATAGCCTATTTTAAGGATCCGTCCTATCGCCCCCCTCACCCCCTCCGAGACCCTCAATTTCTTTTTGGCGCCCCCTTCTGTCCGTTTGCCTTGTTAAGCTTTTTATTATTTCGAGCACTGGTTTAAATCTCTAGATTTAATCAAGTGATTCTTTCTAGTATTTTGCCAAACGGCAGGTCCTCATGAGAGTCTGATTTCTACACGAAAAATAACAAATGACACTCTGGCTAGAGAACTAGAATTTATTTTTGCATTTCAACAGCTTTTCAGATTTCCTAGTTGAAGATGCCATGTGAATGGATACGTTCAAACTGTTTTCGCATGATCCGTATGATACGGACCCAGATATAAACAAAACCCGTGGCCTCTTAATACTTGTCAGGGCAAGTGTTCAACAGACCAGGCATCCAATCGGGTTGAGACTTGATGATGCTATTAATAGACCTACACTGTAGGCCTATTTGATTGATATCGGTTGTCCCCTAACTGAAACCCATTATTGAGATATATCGATCACAAAAGGAGATTAGATGGCATAGAGAAGGCGATATTATTAGGCCGGACATAGGACGAGAAAGAGTAATAGAGGTTGGTGGATATTAAGATGGTTTGATGATGTGGCGTACATATATATATATATATAAAATATATATATATATACACATATATATATATATATATATGCATCCAACCCCACTTCCCCAACCCCGAATCCCCAAAAACCCCATGATCCTCAACCCTCCCAGTTATCTCCGGGAGATCGACCTCCCATCCCCCCAATGGTAGACGCCACTGGTTGAAAGGGGTTCAAGAGATGACTGGGTTGGGCTATGACAACTGAAGGAGGAGGTACGACAGAGCGTACTTTCATCGTCGTCGTCTGAAGTCTATCTAGATTCTAAAACAACAGATCTACCTAACACATAACTACATGGAAAGAAACAGTAAAACCTTTTTGAGTAAATAAGTGCCACAGTTCTGCACCAGAAAGATAGAACTGGATTTATCTGGCTTTATAATAATTTAGATAAATGCATAAAATACTAATATTAGCCTACCCGTTCTGTTAGCCTTCACCTCATCATTCCAGCAATCATGCACGTAGACTATGCTGCATGTATAAACAACTATAGAGATAGGCCTACAGAGATTAGGCCTACTTGTGTAATATGAGAGATATGTGAGTTTTTAAAACATCTTGTAAACATTCAGTTCAGACTCATTAGTCTTGTGTCACATTGGCGCGCCTTGTAAAAGAATTCTGACAATTATTGTAGATAATGTATTTTATTTACATAGATCCGATTTAAGTTTAGGCCTACATAAAAATCGGATTAAAGTACTTAGATCAAGGACACCCCAGCCATAGATCTATGTCTTCCTGCGTGACCGCGTCGCTGGGGAGGACACTCAAGCTCAGAACAACCGGGAGAAAGGACCGGCAAACTACCCTCGACAGCCACGAACATTATCTTGATAGAGGACAATAATATAATAGTCATTGGTTAAAGTGGAAAATGGTAGGTGCTGGAACTATCTTTTTTGGTCGTGCTGGAGGTGGTGGAACGCAGAGGTGAGATATATAAATGTATAGTTGTGATATTTTTTGTGATGTGGCTGAACGCAAATATGAGCTATAGTGAGGTGCCGGTGAGGCAGAATATTTTAACCCCCCATTTTTTAACCCTTTTTTAACTTAGAATATTCTAACCCCCCCGGTTAGAATATTCTAACCCCCCCGGTTAGAATATTCTAACCCCCAACCGTAATATTTTAACCCCCTTGGGGATTAAAATGAATATATTTTGTATAAAAAATTTATCTAGACTGGATATTTTTCATTTCAGGTCCAGTTTGCGTTTTCCTAGGTTCAATATTAACATTTCATCGTTAATAAGATTCCGTGTTGGGTCCCAGACACTAAAAAATAAACCAACCGAAAGCTGCACTGCCTTCGTATGGCTTCTTTTACTGGCTTCTTCAATGATTACGAACGCCATTTGAAATGGCGTTAGTAAATTTTGACTTTGACGAATTCCAACGGGAAGACCGAGGGATTTCATCATATCGAAAAAGTTTTGTGATGGATTTTACTTGTCGAGTTGATCGATGCTCTGCTCATTAAAGAATGAGACGGTAGATTGACACTGTTTATGAACTGCCTTGAACCCGTCATGTGCCAGAGAAATAGATATTTAGATAATTATCACATTTGTACTAAAATAATAGCTTCTATTTACAATAAAACAAAACAAAATTAGCGCAAGCTTCAATATTTGTTAGAAAGTAGTGGTAACGTAACGTCTCATAAATTCACGGTCATATACGCGAGTAAAATGTATTTAATAGGCCTACTCATGAATCAAAAACCTATTATCAAAATAGTTTAGTCTGTAACCAGATGATGTAATCTGGCGGACATGCCAAAACCATGAAGGAACAGTAGAATTCTATTCTAAGTATCAAATTCGGATAAGAGTTTTAATACCTGTAGCGTAAAGGGGAGTTAGAATACTCTAACCGGGGAGTTAGAATATTTTAACCGGGGAGTTAGAACATTCTATCTCCCTCTTGGAAAACTATTAAGTAATTACTATATTTTAGCCATTGTAGTACAGTTTTGCAACATAAATGTTGTATAAAATCGTGTATCCATTAAATGACGTAATATTGGATGTCATAACCACAAATGCATCAGACAATAAGGACTTAGGCATGGGGGTTACTTTATAATGGAGGGTTAATCTGTTTCACAGGCCGAGGGTTATTTCCATACGGTAGGGGGTTATTATATTCTAGAATACATTAACCGGGGGTTAATTCCGTACAATAGGGGAGTTAATTTTCCAGGGGGGTTAACTCCATACACAACACCGGTAACTATCATACACTACCATATGAAGGGTTGATCGGAAGAACAACCTAAGTCACTTTTTTCCAAAATCGATTTAGATAATAGACATGCTTTGATAATTATGCATAACATGATAATCTATCAGATTAATATCGAAGTCATCAAATAACAAGCCCAGTCGCGGCTCAAAGTCACTTTGAAAAAAAGAAGTTACTATCTGATGATGCTACTTTTAAACTTTGTTTTTCATTTTATCTCGAAATGTTAAAATTTACTTAGGTTGTTCTTCCGATTAACCTTCATACGACTTCAGGAGTCCGTTTATTATCAATATCATCAATATTTACGCCAATATCAAGGACGTCGATTTAAATTCCAGTAAAGATCAATTTTGAAGAAATGGACGAAGATTAATAAGGATATAAGCGTTGTACTTTCATAAATCAATCAATCAACATGGGGTGAACGTCCGTTTCATCATCTGACGACGATATCAGGGAAGTCTCTAACATTACTTGTTAGTAATGAGGTTCAGCAATGGTCAAACACAGTCAAGTCCATTTGTCCATAAAACCAACAACAATAGAATTAAAATTGTAGTGATAAAATATAAAAATGCGGTTGGCCTACATGCTTACTGCCTACAGTCATGGGCCAACCAAGCCCTCCATCCCTTTGAGAGTCAGTTAATTGGAAGCAAATAGTACATAGAAGGTTATTACATCGCAAGATTTCGAATGTTACCAGTAGTCTGGAGTATATATCCAATCACCAATTGGATCGTATAGAGTGGGGCTGGCGACCTAACTGTCAGATTAATGGCTCTGCCACTTGTACACTGCAAATCACTCAGGATCAGCTCTGCACCTTGTTCGATAGCGAATATGGCACACCATACATGTATTTACTATTAGCTACTTTAACGCAAAGGTTAGTTTTCATGAACCCGGTTGGCTTATATACTACTTGTAGTACAGATTTGCAAATACTAAAATTCAACCAATAGGATATGAGGATTTTGCTTACGTAAGTGATAACTTTTCAAGATTGTTTATAGACAGCCGATTAGCAGCATTCAGCAACGTTGATGCTGTGGTACAGTGGTAGAGCGCTAGGCTGGTAATCCTGTTGTTGCAGGTTCTATTCCTGCTCGCGTCAAATTGTTTGGCTCAAGTTGTCTTTATTTTTCACTTTTTCTAAATGTCTAGAATTAGGGCCATGGTTGGGGTTGGCTATGGTTTTTTTGGTACAGCTATGGATTGGTACAGTATTTTTACAATTTATAATTTCTTTATTGAAAAAAGCAACTTAATACCTTTCATAACACTCCATATGTTTCAATACATTTCAATATTTGCAAATCTGTACTACAAGTAGTAATGATGCAAACCGATGTGCTAGCTGGCTCAGCCAAAGATATAAACAAGTGTCTTGGTTCTTGGTTGACAAAGCTTGTATGAGGCTTCTAAATTTAATTGATACAGCAATGCTTTACAGGTTATTCTGCTGAGATAATTTTTTAGATATTATGAAATCTCAAGCTAACAGAAAATAAAATAAAATGCAACTTTTGAAATGTATCAAAAAACAGATTTTTAAACTGAAACATTTCTATTTGAAACATTACATCGCCGTCCGCTGTATAGCCTAACTGCAATATTCAGACAACTAGTCCCCATTGACCTCCTATCTACTTTATACTGACCTACATTATTTCCCCGCAGCTCCCCCAATGCAGAGAGTTCGTCTGGATTTTTATGACGATTTTCACATGGAAGTATCGGTCGATTGCACTTACGACTACCTAGAAATCAGAGACGGGCCGTTCGGCTATTCTCCTCTAATCGGACGCTACTGCGGACAGAGACGTCCGCCATTACTGCAGTCGACCGGAAGGGATCTCTGGCTCAGCTTTCACTCCGATGACTCCATTCAATACTCCGGATTCCGCGGAGTCTACGAATTCTACGCGGATAAAAGAACAGAAAAGCTACAATCCGGTAGGATATCTGAACATTCTCATTTGGTTTCATGGCGATTATTAGAATGTGTAGGTCTATAAATAGACTATTATCCCTATAATTATGTATAAATTGAGCCAATAATGAAGTAATGTTGCTATATAGGACTGTGCCTATATATTGTGCCCTAGTATGAGCGAAATTGACGTTCAATTTGGCTTTAGCCATTCTCTTTCCCTTTCTGTCTCTGTCTGTATTCTGTCTGTCTGTCTCTCTCTCTCTTTCTCTCTCTCTCTCTTTCTTATTATATATCTCTTACATATTGTGTTTTTTGTGTATGGTGACACATGAGGCGATGAACTTAAACTTAGCCGTTCTGAAACAGTTGAAAATGAAATTTAAATTCATTTACAATTTGTGGATAATAAATTGAAAAAAGAAATACAAATAATAAAAAATGATGAATAATGTTAATGATAGAGCAGCATAATATACAATATGATATCAGATGAGTAATTTATCATTAAATCAAGTACCGGTTCAAATCTGTTGGATGAGAAAACGGACGCTAGACCCTTACTCTTACTGGATAACGTCCACGTTATCCAGTTTCACCGGCAGCAAATGAGTCTCTTTGTATCTGTGTTATATGGAGATTACGGACCCATTCATTCCCGCCTGTTGGATAAAAGTCGTTGGAGTGTAAAACATGTTTTTCGGTTACAACTCCTCGCACGGGTCGCCATCAATTGTTGTTTGCCTGACATCAGACAACGAACTTTGACGACAAGCCAGTAACCACAGAAAATCCATTTGTTTTAGACTTGTGCAGCCCGTGATACGGACCCTAGAGTCCTACGTTGCTTTGATATTTGAATGATTCAGTAGGTTAAGCAACTTAAGTTGCAAAGGTAAGTATAACGTATGTTTCTATATCCAAAGATACTGTCAGTTACGGACTCAGTACTGACACGCGAACCCGTGACCTCTTGCTTATATGACAAGGTTACTAGCGGCGAGGCTATCCACACGGGCAATGTTCTATTAGCATTAAAACTTAAAGTCCTTGATTCAAAAATCAAGAATTAAGCAGTGCTTAATTATATATTTTTTAAATTGTTTACATATTGCTTAACATATATTAACATATTGCTTATTGGATAACTAATGACGGAAAATGCGACAAGGAAATAAAGGCCAGAAATTGGCATGGCAAAAGATACATTCTACAAACTAACTAACGTCTTCCATAATCATTATATACGACTAAGCATGAAATTGAATGTACTTAACACATATGGCTATTCAATTTTACTATATGCTAGTGAATGTTGGACACTGTCGACTACTATGACCAAAAGACTGGAAGCTGTCGAAA
>JAQFZF010002736.1:0-12077 GCA_034695365.1 Enchytraeus norvegicus
AAGTTTTAGCTCCTAAGCGAAAGCCAACAGCTACACGAATAGCCTCGTCCTCTAGGAGGAGACCACAAGAGGCTATCAGGTAAGCATGAAGCCAGTCACTACTACTTTTAGAAGAAACGGCAAGGAGTCTTGCTCTGTCTAAGGCGTTGGGCAAAGATTCCAAAAGTCGACTGTACTCGAGTTGAACGATAGGGTAGTCCCAACTTTTCTGGTTACCGGCTGAAACTTCTGTAGGAGCGTCGAGATATATGTTATGATATATGTTATTATATTTTAATTATTGATAATAATTAATAAAGCAATCAAATAAATTAAAGTAATCATTAATTAATTAAATTTAAAAAATTCAATTAATTTTAATTTTAATAGTTGTTGAGCTAGAACAAACTTTTTGCTGAGATGTCTGGCGACGTCACATTTCTTGAACCCATGTAGATGATAGAGTCGTTTAGCAAGTCTGGCTGCTGACTCTCTATCTACCTCCCTCGCCGTCGCTGAGGGGCTCATGGGCGTCATGAGGCCCCTGCCCGGGCTAGCAGGGCCTCTCTCCAGCACCAGCCCCAACATATCATCATCCTCATCATCATCCCCCTCAACAGCTGGTGAATCCTCGGCACCTTCCATACTTGAAGATTCTTGGAAAGTTCGAATACCCGCATCTTGGCGTGTATTTTCGGAAGCCGAGCTGGCCGGAAGACCCACACCAGATGATGAGGTAGCGTCGTTGGAAAATATGGACCGATATGGTGCAATATAGGCGAGCGTAGAATTGAGTGAGGCGAGAGATTTCGGATTCTTGGCTGTAACGGATGTAGTAGTAACTAAGGATGCACTGCTAGTTGATTTTGCAATAGCCTCAGTTTCAGAAGAGTCCTCACTGCTGCCACCTTCCGTAACATCTGTAGATTTCCTCTGTGACACAGCCGCTATTGTTTCACTGCCGAATAAACCTCGAGCGTCCTGTTCACTCATCTTCACAGCTACCCCTGGCATTGCTCGTTTCTCTTCTCCGTCTGCAGTGCTGCCATCCAACGACATAGTTCTCCTAACCTGAACCTCTCTGGCGGAGGTTTTTACATCACAAGCATTAACACTTTTCTGTCTAATGATACCGCCGCAACCGACTACTTTCAACCCAGATGTTGATATGGATGTTGCAACGGCCGGCGGTTTAACTGAAGTGGAATTACCGGTAGACGAAGCGGCGACCACAGATTTATTGAAGCTTTGTAGTTCTATCAGAGTCTTCTTCATCAGAGACTGGGTGGGATTTGAGGATCTTCCACCTGAAGAGTCAAAACTTTCTTTTGAATTATGAGATGTCTCTGTGCTGGAAAGATCTTTCCCAGATAAAGTAGAACCCACCTTACCATCAGAGTTAGCACCAGACTTTTGAGATTCTTTTGTCCCGTCACTTCCTAAATTTTGAGAGCGGTTACTTTCTTTCTTGCCTAGAAAAGAATCAGCATCGTCATCTTCAAACTCTTCTTCTTCATCAGATACCACCCCTGCCACCCAGCCTCCACCACCCTCACTCTTACTGGCCTGATGTTCTTCCAGCAAGTCAAGCTCTGACAGCTGGTTACTGGACCATCTTCCCAGACCTTCGGCAAGAGAAGCAAAACTGGACGTAGCATCATAGTGAAGGGCATCTATAGATGAGGCTATGTTATCATCTACATCTATGTCAACACAGGTTATCATAGCTTCAACGCTGTCGAAGTATGTCTCTTGACTGCGACTGGTTCGCACCACGTTAGGGAAACACGTTCGGTTGGACGATGGCATCCCGATGTCTCCAGCCCGTGCGCCTATTTTCTCAGTGCTGCGACTACCAGCGATGCTAACAGCAGCAGCGGGGGAACAATCGATCTGACCAATCAGACGAGACTCGCTGCTAACACTTGTTACTGATCTTCTATCGTAACGTTTTTTGTTCAACAATTCGACATCCAAGAGAGAAAGAGAGGAATGGCAGGGATCAGAGGAGGTGGTATTAAACCCTGAGGTGATTGCCCCACCTCTTCCGCATGCCATGGAGGATACCGAACCGCTCTTTGTATTGACGGAGATGCCAGGTGGAGATGGCGGTAGGTCAGCGACATCTGGTATCGACAGCATTCTGCCGATATGATCAAGTTCTGATATGATATCCTCAAGTGTCTGACTGGCCTGCATGCTGGAACAAGCTTCCTCTGCCTCGTGGAAATCTTCTGGTTCATCCATTTCATCATCTACACTAGTTCTGACATCTTCGCAATCATTCGCAACCCCTCTCACTATTTTTGAATATTTAGACTTTCTCAACTGAACTGGAGTGGATATAGCTTCATTACGATGTTTACTCTGTAACAATTGATCCTGATTTATTCTGGAATCATCTGACATGATACCATTGGCACCAGAAACATTGGCAGCTGACTCTTCAGATCTATCACGCGAACTGCTTTGATTATGATTATTTGAACATTTCTGATTGTCCAACGCTACAAAATCTTTGGAACTATTAGATGACAAGGTTTCATCAGGCACCCCTGTAGAACCATTTGAAGATGATATTCCACCTTGTACATCAGTTGTCCTAATAGTGTCTTTGCCAGTAGTATCTCGCAATGATTTACTATCAGTCTCATCTAACAGCGTCCCGGATTTATTGCCTCTACTTGAATCTCTGACGTGTTTTTGACTATCACTGCTTGTACTACTTTCACTATTGCTACTAATATTTTTAACATCACTACTACTAATAGCTGTCCGATTGTCTCTAATTTTATTACTATCACAGTCTGTTAGATGATCAGATGTATTTTTATCATCACTGCTGCCAGTTTTATTTTTGCTATTATCACCTCGGCTGCTGCTATCACAATTATCGATGCTACAGGTGGCCAAGCTGTTGTCACAAGCAAGTAAATCGCTACTACTGTCACAAACTTGTTTACAACTTTTATCGTCATAAGAAGTCCTATGCCTGACATTCATGCCACTTGTATCACTGCCATTTTGTGCGGTGTCAAATGCCGCGTTCAAGTGAGAAAGAGGACATGTTCTATCAATACAGTCAAAATCAGATTTTTCATCCTGTTGAATCGTGCTACTGCCATTGGAATGATCGACAGAATCAAATACCTTGGTGAAGTCGGTAAAATGTTCCCTTGACTTATTTCGATCTGAGGTGGGAGTAGGATGAACTGAAGATTTTCCTCCTTTGGAGGGAGGACTGGAATTACTCACAGCTTGGACTCCTTCACAGGATTGATTGATATTTCCTGAACATTTGCCCACTTCAGAGGGACGATTTGAATTTCCAAGAGCCATTTCAGCGGAGTTTTTTGAATGGCCCGTAGACTTGCCCCCATCCGACGACCCGTTGACTATCATACCGCTCAGGTGGGTTGGGTGATCACCACCCTTAGATAGTCTGGTGCCACAGGACCCCTCAGAGCTGATTGAGACCTTTAAGTCTTTGGTCATCGAGGTCATCGCCTCGAGCCTCTGTGTCTGAGTTCTGGAGCCTCTCTCTAAAGTGTTAAGCTTACAGTGATATGATTTCACAAAATATGATAAGTTGAGAAGAGAAACGAGTTCAAGTCATGATCTGGACACCTCGTTGGAGTATAATATTTCAAGAGTTTTTATACTGTTGTGCGTTAGAGATTATAAGAAAAATATAGATCTATCAATAGATGGTATATATGAGTTCTCAGCGGAGAGAGTTCTAATCTGAGAGAGGTCTAGTCTGAAGCTCATTCGAGGAAGTCTTTGTTGCAAACTGATCAAACTACGAACTGGTGGAAAGAAATGGAAAGCTAGCGAGAAACTCTTCTTGCGATAACTCAGTGAGCTGGCTGGCTTTTATATGGCCAAATGATTATTACTGACAGGAAGGCACCTCGCTAGTGATCACTTGCAGTCCCAACAAGTGCCAAATTTGCCTTTCAAATATTTCTTACAATTCCCAATCACAGATTGTTGCCCCCGGGTTTTGACATGCACTCACAATGCCACACGAATTCTCACCGTTACTAACCTCAAATATCTACCGAAGGCTATGATACACAAGGTTTAAACTAGACTTACG
This sequence comes from Enchytraeus norvegicus, assembly GCA_034695365.1. NCBI lineage: Eukaryota > Metazoa > Annelida > Clitellata > Enchytraeida > Enchytraeidae > Enchytraeus > Enchytraeus norvegicus. Next base: position 4,082 of record JAQFZF010002736.1, read on the forward strand.
AGATACCAGCTGCCTAAATATCCTGGGCGGATACTTGTTGCCTATTATCCAGATAAGCTAGTTGTCATAGAATTAATATCTTTATACTCTGATATATTATATTGGAATCACGATTCACAATGATACTCAAAGAACCTCAAATCCTGATATTTGATGAGACTAGTTTCCTAAAATCCTGGCACTTCTAACAATGAAACTATAGAAATTATAGGCGTATATATATGAACCACAGTCGCCCACTATATGGCGACATCTGAAGATCATTCCAGCATTCTTGAGGCGTTTTCGTTGAATCAGATCCAGCAGAGGAACGTCTATCCCATGAAGAGTCGTCTAGTGGGCTGTGTCTCCATGGCCATATCTGAAATTAATATAAAAGCAATTCAAATTAAATATTTAATCAATTAATATAAATTTATATACATGAATTCAGTGAAATGCCACACAGTAGATACAACACAAAGATTCATACACAAAGTCAACCTTCTCGTTCATTAATGAGCACACCATTGATCAACTCTAAATGTTTTATACAATACAATATGAGAATTATAAGTTTTGAACACGTTTGAGAATTAAACGGTTCCTCACCCGAAGGCGATGTCGGGGGCGATCGTCCCCACGGCTTTGCCTTTATATAGCAACCTAAAACGATGGCTCTTTGAAGTAAATTTTAGGCCTCCGAGGTGGCTTCATGTTGCCTTCCTATTAAGATCTGCGCCAGTGCACATGTATTACAATTTAACACGTGAAGTTTCGGTTACTCCATTCTCAAATAGCCCGGATCCAACAGGGGAACTAAAAAATAATTATTCCACGAGAATTATTTTGTATCAAATAGCAATACACATTCTGTGAGTGGGGGTATTAAGAGCTGACGGCTGTAGCTGCATTAGTCTGGGAGCATGCAGAGAAAAGCTTAACAACAGGAAGCGAGCAACGGAAGAAAATAAAGAAACGCTTGCAATCTAGAAAGTCTGCCGCTTGTAACGTTAAAATCTAGCGTCGCAGTGCATTGAAAGTATTGACAAAAACACGGTCGTTCTAATAAACACACATGTGCAGCATTTTATAACAAGCTGTGAGTAGTAAATGGACTTGCACCGTGTTTGATCATTGCTTTTAGTAACGTTTTACCCCTCTTCTCTTTCAGCAACAGTGTGTGACCTGCTAACTGCGTTGAGTGGATCAGTTAGTATTGCCTTTGCTGTAGGAGACGTCCCTGATAACGTCGTCATATGATGAAACGGACGTTTAACCCAAATTGTATCGTAACTAGTGTACAATAATGTACATACAATTTATAGTTCTACGGTTTTCGTGGTTTCTACAACGGCAAGAAACATTATATTTTAAATATTTATTCTACAAAACTTTAGATCTACAGATCGCACAGACCGTTAGCGTAGGAGGGCTGGCCTGTGTGTACCTAGGTCATACGTAGAGGTCTCGGAGACACAAACGTTAATCATTGCGTTACATGACACAACATCTATCAGTCAATCAATGCGAATTTAACGTCCGTTTCATCATCTGACGACATCAGAGGCGTCTCCTGCAACATTTCAACTACCAATCTACCAGCCTGTCCACCAAGTCATAGCAAAAACAAATGCCGCAAGAAAGAGTACGGTCAGTACTTATCAGATTATCATAATTATAACCGATGAAAACCCTAGGTATTAGAAACCCCGTTACCTCAACCACACACCGATAGTAGAACATTAAGGACCGGTTTCTAAACTTCATCTCAATAGGGGTTGCTATACAACGGTGCCAACTCGCATATATAGTAACAAAATAAAAATGGAGGAGATAGAATTTATTTCATAACCATTGGTTTGAAAAACCTGATCTGAGGTTTATAAATTGACCCTTAAATATATTCTACTACAAGATCGCACAGCCCACGGTATAGAGCAGGATGCCTGTGTTTACAATGTGATATTGATCAGACAGACCCGTGTTTGTATGTTTACAAGCTGTCCTATTATACAGGCTTGATCGGTCTATGAGATTGTACTGCTCCCATCTGATATAGAGACTAGCTTCGTATATACAGTACTTAACTTAGTAAAATACAGCTAAATGCAGTACAATACAATATAGTACTTAGAATACAGTAGGCCTACAACAGCATTTAGCAATACCAATATTTAGCAATTTAGCATCGTTCTGGCTTCTTAGATACAATACAATACAGTGCAATCTCTCTATTGTACATCCTGCCTAATGGCAGGTCCAATGTACATATTCAAATACACACTCTGCTAATCACGCTCATCAACGAGCATTCCATTGATCAATAAGATGATCCGATCACACCTTTAGGCTATGCCCTTACTTCACCTACAATGTAGCATTTTACTTGGAAAGATTCTGTCTTCTGAGGTGGTTTCGCGTTCCATTCCTCACTGTAGTCGTTAGTCGGCTTTTACGAAACATGTGCAGTTTTCAGTTGATTTATTCTCCAGATCTCTCGGGTCCCACACGGATACAATACAGTAGGCCTACATAAATGTATAATATTTAATAATAATGAAGATCTAACGTCCACTTCCGAAGATGTCTGTAGTACATTCCGCTTGGGACGTCCCTGATATCGCCTTTGGGTGAGGGACCTGATAATAAATTCACATTGATTGATTGATTGATTGATATAAATGCAGGATGTTCGGGTGCATTTCTCTATATCAAGTACAACTATGCCACCGGCACCAACTGATCGAAAACCCACAGCCATACAACCGCTGCCATACAAATACACATGTTTGAATATATTACATGGACCTGTGGTCATGACCTAGCCATAGAACTATAATCTGTTTGTTTAGCATTCAATACATTGATACAGCTTAGCAAACGTTCACTCAATAGACCCGTACGGTGTATCATATCTAGCTGACCACCAATCAATCAAAAGAGCAATGAGAAGTAAGCACTGTAGTTAAATTGCTATCTCTCTCTCTCTCTCTCCCTCCCTCCCTAATCTAATTCGATCCAATCCAATCCAATCCATCCGACCATCCATCCATCCATCCATCCATCCATCTCTCTCTCTCTCCCTCTCTCTATCTATCTCTCTCTCTCTCTCTGCCTCAGTGACACTGCCTAATAGCAGGTCCATGGCACAGGCTATATAACATTTCCACACCTCTCTATCCAGCGTTTTTCTCATATCCACATATAAGATTCCCGGTATCACTTCCTCCAACAATTCCTATTCTTGGTCTTCCTCTGACTCTCTTTTCTTCTGGACATTCTTCGAAAGAGCCATAACTTCCTTTAACAAACCCTTCCCACTTAAACCATGCCCCATCCAACTCATCTTTTTCCTTCAACAACAACACCAATGTGCAGTATTTCACATGTATACATGTATGCGACAATAACATACCTGGCCAATCCATCGTTATTCGCCACTTTGGCATAGAAACAACGTCCGTTTACAAAATAATTAGAAACCAATAAATAAATCGAAAAAAAGCAGAAAGGAGACGTGCACAGAAATGAGAAAACATGGGCAGCATTAATTAAAGAAATCAGCCAGCATCTGAGATTATTCATAGTTATTGTGCTCACTGCAAACATCTGTATTAGCAGAATGAGAGACTATCTAGAAGGGTCTGTATGATCATGATAGTAGTCTAGTGGAGTGGGAGTGGTTGTGAAGTATTATGGAGAGAGATAAGTGGTTTCTCGCCTAACTAAACCTGACAGATTGTAAAACAGCCTGGACCACAGCACAGTCCTTCAAGTGTTGTATCAAACCCAGGATAGCAATACAGTGCTTAGCAGCCGATATCTACCTCAAACATAAAGTAATTAAATAAGTAATTAAATATCTCTCTCTCTCTCTCTCTCTCAGTCAGTCTGTCTGTGTCCGTCTGTCGCTCTCTCTCCCTTTCTCTCTCCCTCTCTCTCTCGCTTTCAGTGCACTGCCGACTGGCAGGTCCATGGAATAAAACGCAAGACTTTGTCATCGAATGAAAAGCCTCCCATATGTTGGGGAAGGAAACGTTTCTGCTGGCTTCCGGGTAATTCTATAATCCATAGTAACGATGAACATTTATAGAGACGTGGTTTCTGGCTTTAAACAAAGATTTAGCAGGGGTTTGGTATGGTCAAAATTAGTGAAGAGTTTGGGTTCAAGGGTGAAAATCTCTTATGTCCAACCACTAAAACACCATGTACCAAATTGATGACATTGTTCAAGCAATTCACACATGTTTAGTGTTAAGTCGACAGGTTTAATGTTTATGAAGTATATCATGCCAAGGCATCTCTATACTTTACAAGATAACTATATATCAGATAGCCAATAATTAATGTTGTACGGGGAAATACTGTAAACACTAAGACTATATGTTGGTAGACAATGTCTCCAGTAAGCGCTTATTTTAATTACTACGATTTTATACTTGGAATATGTAAGTGCCACTTGTGGCCTTTTATCTCCATTCACACTCACATTCTTTGCTTCAATTGTTTGACTATAATGTACTTGAGTGATGTGATAAATAAATAAAAATAATTAGCCCTACACACAAGATTAGCAACAGACAAGCTATAATAAACAATGAAATAATAAACATAGAGACCTACCAGTACTGACATGCTAAATGTTCACTGTGTGTCAATGTGTCTTGTATATCTATGATCTATAAATAATTATTGTACATGTATTGTACATGTATTATGTGTGGACAAACAAGTCCCGAGCTCTTTTGGATGTTTCACAGCGGGTTCACTGTATGTCTATATGTGTGTATAATAGTGTATATGTGTGCGTCAATGTGTGTGTGTCTGTGTGTATGTGTGTGTGTGTGTGTGTGCAAACTTGTGTGTATTATAAATCGATCAGATTCCCATATATAGTGCAGTGATGACAATGAAGGAAGAGAAGAATTTTGTGAAGATATAAGGGAACAGATTGGTCAATCATGGACTTCAACTGGGATGAAAGGAAGCGTGAAATAGAATGGTCACCCTATGCCACAGTACAGGGTGACTATACTGATTTCTTCTCTCATTCAAATAACTCTCAATACCAGCTGAGTGATTGAAATCAATGATAAGTGTAACATAATGGGAATCATTACACAATTATATGACAAAATGTATTTAATTTATTATTTTAAAACTTTTTTAAATACCTGAGTTGTAAAACATACATATATGTAGATAAACGATTTTTTCCTGACATGAGAAAGGAATTGATGCTATTGCTATTACTGGAAAATTAAACAGGGTCTGGTTTAGTCGACTCTTACTAAGATGATTTGCATTCAGCTGGTTAATTCTCACATTTCCAGCACTCAACGAGTGAATCGTAGCTAGCATAGGATTTGAATTTTAAATTTATTTTAAAACTCATTTTTCACTTTAGATTGAACCCTACTTTTAATAACTCATTACTCACATAATTTCCCTATACATACGACATGTGTCATGAAGGCCATGTATTATAAGGCAGACTAAATGTATTCAGCATATGCCAAATCACTTATTCTGTACTCGGAGCATAGAATTGTAATAGGGCAACTTTAGCGTACTACTATGGCGCCCTCTTTGTTGACTATTTTAATTTGATAAATAAGAAGTTCGCAAATTGATGATTTAAAATAATTACTTAAAAAGCCCTTGAAAGTGTTTAGTTTAAATTTTGAAATCAAACAGAACTTTGTTTCCTTGATTTTATTGGTTTTGAGTTTATATGCCAATTTTATATTGTTAACTATGAGAGCTAGATTTAAACCAGGCACTTGCATTCATATAAATAATATAACTATCGATTTAAACGAAAGGAATGGTGTGCTGAATATTGCAAGAAAGCCCAAGTTCTTATTCGATCATATACATATATAGATTCATCGGGTAAATTTAGAAATCCTATATAAATATTATAATTATGCTAGCGCTTCTGATTATCCTATGAACTTAATAATCATAACATTTGGTGTGTTTTTGAAAGGCAGCTCTTCCACTATTTGGCTGAGCCGATCAATCAATCAATGAGGATTTAACGTCCGGTTCCTCACACGTAGGCGATTGTCAGGGACGTCCCAATCGGTATGTGCAACTACAGACAGCATACAACCACCAGAACACTCCTGCTAATGCACAAGCCGAAAGAGAAAGCGCGTTCCAAAACAGTGCAAGTCCGTTATCCAAGGCAAGAAGGGCTGCTAGAACAGAGCTAGGGTGGAAAGAGAAGAGTTTTGAGCTTGCCCCAGAATGTAGGAAGGTATTTGCTTTCAAATCGATAGCGTCGATTTGGGCATCCGACTCAGTTCCATCATTGATTCACGGTTCGAATCCCAGGGCTCGTCCGTCACTAACGCAACCGCTAGGCCGAGAAACTAACACTAATTCGTATTTTAATAGCCTTTTACAGGTATTAGAAAATGCAGTGATCAACCGGTATGTGTAATATCCTAGACTCAGCGAGTCAGCATGTATTTATATCTCTAACTCATTCACTAAAATATCTTATTCAGTAGCGCACGTTTGCTATTCTTCAACCCAAAATGTTTTTGTTAGAGTAAAATAATTTATATAATACTGGCGCAATAACAAGAGCACTACATTGAGATGCTAGGCTGCTTACCAATGCGATAACTATAGACCTTATATACGCCTATACATCTATACGCTTATTTCATTGTGAGAATTGGCCCAGTTTTTCATAACATTACCAAAATGCCATCCGCCGAGAGGTGGTCTAGTGTAGCAGAGCCGGGTTTGAAACCAGAGGCAGAAATAATCATATTAATAAATAAGTAATGCCATGCTTTCTTTCCTACAACGAAATCCGTTCATTTGTTTATTTCTCGTATTGAGAAAAAGTTTTTGACACTGTTACAAATATACAATCTTCTATATAACAAAATACAATAGCCTACCCATAGTACCCAACGACCCTGACATAATTCTTGGATGGCGAGACTGACGTTAAACTTTTATTACAGGGTGTCTAACAAATATACAGATACAATTTTCAGTACATTTCCAGTACATTTTCAGTACACTAAAAGTATGAGCACGTAACGTGTCGCGACAATTTTCCTCGCGTCATAACTACTTTCATGACGCGAGGCAAGCCCCTAATTATCGGCATGCTCCTTAAGGCTCTCTCAGCAGCTACTGCATTAGCCTCCTCCTTTGCATGATCATGCTACTCTAATCTATATTTTTCATAATAATTTTCTTAATAATTAATAAATTTAAATAATTTTTTAGAATAAATTTCATCGAATTAAGCAACATTTAAAAAATTCAAGTGTCTCAAAAAATTTCCAGTACGAGAAAAAATTTCCAGTTTATTTTTCAGTACTTCCAGTACATAAAAAAATTCCAGTACATTTCAAGTATTTCCAGTACTGTTAGAAACCATGTATTATTATATATTATGATTGTTAACATGAAACTAGCCCTAGCCGGGTCTGTATCTTTTTAGTGTCCTTGGTAAACGGGAACAGATGTTAAATGTATTGAAATAGCTCTTTTACTTACTTCCCGTGTTGGGTCCGGGATATTTGAGAATAGTCCAACCGATAACTGGACGTGTTTCGTAAGAGTCGACTAAGCAGATACTGAGGAAGGCAATGGAAAACCACCTCAGAAATCTATATTTTCAATGCCTTTGTACCGAAACGGACTTATCGGGTTGGTCGATGGTGTGCTCATTAAAGAGCGAGATAGTTGATTGTATGAACTGTTGTCTTGGACCTGCCACGTGGGAGAGCACTGGATAGATAGACTTAGAAGTAGGCCCTACTTACTAAATGCTATCATTCATTTACGTCCCTGGCATCGCCTTCGGGTGAGGAACCGGACGTTAAATCCTCATAGATTGATTGATTTATTCAAATGTTCAATCATTCAGTTATAACTATATTCTATCACGTCATTCAATCTACAACCAAAAACCAAGCTCGGATTTGGGGAGGGGGGAGGGGGCATGGTCACCCTCGACGTGTTTGGCTTACGCCCC
>JAQFZF010002737.1:0-12076 GCA_034695365.1 Enchytraeus norvegicus
AGAGAGAGAGAGAGAGAGAGAGAGAGACGTACAGAGCTGTCTATACTCATAGGATCAACATCAGCTAGACTTGAGCCAATCTTGATTCTGTCTCTCAGTGTCAGTGAGTTCAGGTCTTCTGGCTTCATATTCATCGGCAAAAACCTAAAACATAACATCGTTGTGCAATCAAGCACTTTGAAGTAGTTGTGAAATACAGCAAAAGTAGAAATAAAATACAGTAAAATACATGTATTTTTCCAAAAATATAAAATATATAAAATACATCAAATACGGCAAAGTAAAAATTAATTACAGAAAAATACAAGTCTTTTTATAAAATATAAAAATACATAAAATATGTATTTCACAACAATGCTTTGAACATTATACGTTTGGCTCTTTAGTCAGTTATACACTGGCAGCCAGAGTGAATTACAGGGTGGATTGTACGATTGGACCTTCTTGAAGATATATCTCGCAAACTTTCTTCACCAGATAAACTCCCCAGTTTCCACTTTCTGAAATTGTCTAATACGTTCAGTCGTTAACTGCCGATAGAGTGAACTGTAAACAACAGCCGGTGGCGGAAGTCTAGTGGTTAGCGTGGCGCACTCAAGCGTAAGGTGATTGAAGAGTCATGGGTTCAAATCCAGGTCAGACTACAAGAATAATATAACGCCACCTGTACTGGTTAATTTGTGTATCAGCTCTTGCTGCATAATTAGTGCGCCCTTTACAACAAAGATACGATTAACCAGTGGGAAGGAAAGACAACAAAAAATACTAAAAACTAAGAAAGGAAACCATGTAAGCATGCGCGTCTGACATGTGTAGAAGTAAAAAAAGATAATAATAATAATAAAATTATAATAATAATAAAGGTTTAACGTAGATTTCCTCATCCAAGGATGATGTCAGGGACGCATACCATTAATGAGCGAGATAAAATAACTGTGCAAAGGAATGTGTGATTGATTGATTGATTGCATATTAATTGTTCGAGCAATCCGGAAGAACACTGGGTTTGTGAATAGGTTTCTTGAGGTAGATTGCAGCGATCACGATCCCTGCAATCTACCTCAACCAATCCTTGGCTGTCTAATATAACTAATATAAACACTGTTAAATAAAAGAGAGAGAGAGAGAGAGAGGGGAGAGAGAGAGATCAACCTCTGCCTAGCCTTGGCCATGCTCTTAGCCTTCCGTCGTTCAAACCTCTGTTCATCGTTAGACGTTCTCTCGTCAACATCTGAACTACTGGACGTAGAACTATGGAACGCTGCTCGGTGTCTGAATCAATCAATCATCAATCAATCAGTCAGTCAATCAATCAATTAATCAATGATTTTATTACATTAAGAAAGAAGTATATATAGTAATGTATAATATGAAATAAAGTAAAATTATAAATATAACCAAATAAATTTAAAGACATTTACTAACTCTATTCGTTGTTTACTAGTGTTTGTGTAGTAAGCACTAGTTTACTATACTAAACTAGTGTGTTCAGTATGTAGATATATACATTGTATATTTTGCATTGTGTTGCCATTGTACACTCTTGTGTATGCTCTGTTACTTTCATGTAAGATTTCTGCGTTATGACAGATATCATGAATAAATGAATATAGTATATGAAATAATCTCCTCATCTTTGGCCATGTCACCGAACGTGCCGCGACAGCATACTACATTGTAGCGTTGCAGCGCCATGGACTGTCGTTGCAACAGGAAGGCCTTCTGGCGTTGATCGCCAGTGATAGAATGGGACCTCTTACCAATTTCATCTAAGAACTCTGTGCCGGCAATGTTGACATGACGTATTCAATAGGAGTATACTATATTGCATTATATCTCGAATAAAGAGCTCTAGAATGAAGTATAGAAACTCTGCAAACATAACAATGTGGAAACAGGATAACAAATCTAATAACTCAATACAATTTTTGGTTAATATTAACGGCAACCGTAACACAATTGCTCAATAAGCAGGATCATCAGTCCGTGACAACGCCTTCGGGTGAGGAACCTGATGCTAAATCCTCATTGATTGATTGATCAGTATGTCACGATTTAGAGTCCCCGTAGGATCATCCTCTGACAGTAACCTTCGATATGGATTCAGTCGCCAAACTTAGCTTTACACCTTTTTATTAGAACTCCCTTTGACTTTAAATGGCCTCCCAAATTTGGTTTTCCAATATTGTCATTTTTACAACTGGAACACTACCCAAGGCAGGGGTTTTCAAACTGTGGTACGCGTACCACTGGTGGTACAATTGCTATTACCAGGTGGTACACTCATCAGTGCATGGAAATAACAGAAACTATTTTCAAAAAGGTTCTTTTCACCTTTTCTGATCTTGTAACACGCGACAATATAAAATTGTCTATGGTCTACTCTACAGTATACAGACTATAGGCTATATCTCGATACGGACTCTAGGCCTACTATAGGTCCTAAATAATACTGTATCCATACAAGGTCCTATAGCTCCTACGTCTAGTATCATGAAACATCATAATAATGATCATACTTACTGGATACCTGGCGGCGAGCCCTGGAGGAGCGCTCCCAAGGACGAAGATAGAGGGGTCAGCACCACGGCTGATCCTCGGGTGGCCAACAACAACAAGAAAGAGACTAACTTGTAATCAATCACTAAATCTTAGTCTCTTCATCAGTCCCTCTTCTATGGGAAGAAAACTAACCTCTAATCTAGGCTATTACTACTGGGACACACAGACTACAATAATGACTAGTTACTGGTCTCTTAACACGTTACATGTTACTTGCTCAGACGGGGTCTAAACTTTCTCCTAACAATCTACGAAATCAGATCCTACAATTACTAGCACTCAGCAGGTTAACATATAACTGCAATGCTAACCATCCCACGGTAGCCATCTTAAGCATCCCGTAATCTCTAAACTATCTAAACTACTACTGGTAATATTAGTTCCTTACACATGAGTCCAACTAGATACAACTACGTGTGTATCTAATCCTAATTATAATCTTAAATCCTCATTCGGGCCAAACACAACTATAACGTCTCGTCCACTAAAGCTCAAACACCCGAATGATAACAGATTCCACTTGCAAGACAGACAACATATACAGCCATCCACGACAGCATACACCGAGCCAAACAAATAGACAAGCACACTAGTATTCACAGACCGACACAGACACAGTTGACCACAGCGATACATGAAATCAGTACGCTATATACATAGAAGCGAACTTTAACAATAGACCAACTGGCCTACCGAGGTAATGCAACGAGCTGTAACACAGCAATAACTACAATACAGTGGACTCATAATTACCGAACAGTGGACTCGCTATAATGCCAACAAACAGTGTAGGCCTTAATAATTATAGCACTCTGTAAACACTGTGAACTGGTAACAACAAATGAAGTTGCATTACAAGTGCCCTGGATATATCCAAGACAGCATCAAGTGCACGAACCCTGACATTATCAATTATCATATTGTGTATGCTGCATTTAAAAGCAGCAAGCGAGTCGATAGACTTTATATTGTCCGGAATTGAGTCCTAATGTAACAGTCAACGGTTGTCTATACTTTTCTGCTTGTTTTCTACAATTTGTTATTGTGATCCTCATACACTTTTATGGGAACTATGTGCGAAGGTACGGTTCGCTGATCGAGACGTTAACACCTAATGGGTGAGCAGCTTAATGTATGAGCTCTAGTCGCAGCCTATCTGAATGTTAATTAATCACGGTCTAGGATGTAAAGTATTGCATCTGAGTTGATTGTCGTTTAATGCATCTATAATATTTATCGGCGTTCTAATGGATAATATTCAGTTGCTGGGTAGGTGTAGATTGTAGATGTGAATCAGTAGTTGAGTTAGTCGCCTCTTACTGGGTACCAGCTGGAGTGCAGGTTGATAAATATGTGCCTTTGTCTCAGCCTACTGTATACCTATATGCCTAGATCGCAATCTGCACTGAGTGAATTGACAGATTGATTGATCTGATTAATTGATCTGATTGAAGTGATTGGTTGACTGATTTGTTAATTGCGCCACGGCTTGAAATCGATATGCACTAAGACACAAGTCAATATTGGAGTTAGTCGGCACCAAGATTTGTATTTGAAACACAAGTCAGATCTCGAATAAGATTGCTATTTAAAGCAGAGATACATGTAATTATAGCAGGAGCACACTACCTAATCGATATTCCATAATCAGAGTTTATATACAGCACAAATATAAAATGTAACCACGATCTACCTGACTGACATCGACGAGGGAGGAAACTACGTGGGAACGCTAAATTACATATGTACAAAACTTTATGATAACACTTGTCAACTGAGCGCACTGTAACTTCTGAGAACCCTGAGCCTATGTGTCTTTTATACTGGATCTAGGTGTATTAACTATACCCCTTTTTCATACCTGTGTATATATGCACCTAATACACCTAATCATACCAGTGTATATAATATACACACCTCTCATACCTGTGTATATAATATACACACCTCACATACCTGTGTATATAATATACACACCTCTCATACTTGTGTATATATACACCTCTCTCACAGATGAGTATTTTGATACACATTTCACAGATACACTAACTATTTATACTGTTCTTCAGGGAGGTGTAGGCTATAGCTATACCCATCTTGTTTTGCCCTCTCTATACTAGATACTTCAAAAGATTGCAACCGTTAAACACAGGTATTCATGGCATATTCTGGTGTATTCATGATCGTAATGCATCAAAAATGATGCTGGTGACCTTGCCATCAGATTGATGACAATTGTCACCTGGTTACTGAAGGCTCTTAGAAAAGGGATCAGCTACGCACTTCTTCTTTCAGGTGTCCTACCGGTTCCCAGCTTTGATGGTAATTGTTTTCCAAATATCTGTCTCCAGATATCTAATCATTTCTACTTCTTCTACGACCATCCATTACTGAGACTCTTTGTATAGGTAGGCTAATTCTTTGTCTTCCATTGCAACGCTTTCCTTCTATTTTTCCGATTATGATAAGCTTTATATTTCTTTATTCATCATAACATGACCAAAAAAGTTTGTGTGCCTGTTCCGCACAGTATTGAATATATTTCTCATTGTTGCCATCCTATTTAAAACTTCTACATTTGTAATTAATGTGTCTTGTGTAGATGCGCAAAATTTTTCTGTTAAACCACATTTCAACTAGACTGATGTTAATACCGGATTTTTCCTCAATTTACCAGTTTTATATTGTATAAAACCGAATGTAGATTGTATAATACCTGTTTTCTTTGCCGGCAGAGAGACATATTAATAGAGCCTACAACACAATGCAAGCAATAATTTCCTATTTTAAATCATTATCACTGCGCGAGGTTGTTAACTAAATAACTGTGGCTGATTTATTTGCTCTCAGCGTCTGGGGATGCGATGCATTGGATTAGTCAGAGTATTGAACAATAATATTCCTCCCTTGTAAACATACATATATCTGAGAGAATGGATCAGACAGCCGGATATTTGATTTGTCGTCTTTACGCTGGTCACACTTTATAGCACTTGCTCTAACACTAAATCCGGTACTCGGTTTCGAAAATACAGAACCGGTATTCGGTTTTAAAATCGAATACCAGTTTACCAGATTTCGTCTAACATCACTAATTTCAACAGCTTTCAATCTTTGGGTCATAGCTGTCGACAGTGTCAAACATTCACTTTCATAGAGCAGAATTGAATACATATTTGTGTTAAGTATGTACATTAATTTTCATGCTTAGCGTATATTGTGATTATGGAAGATGTTAGTTAGTTTGTAGAATGTATCCTTTGCCGTGCAATTCTGGCCTTTATTTCCTTGCACTAGTAGCTATACACTAGTAGTCAGTAAATATGGTCTTGGTGGTATTTTGACCTTTGAGGTGATACCACTCTCGGATTTGAACCCACGACCTAAGATATTAGCAATGCACTTTCCTACTTTGCCACTCACACATATTTTAAATTTATTTAACATCTATGATTGTTTTTTTTATACTTGTAGTTGTGAAGCCTCAGATACTTCAGCAGCAGATGTACTTTAGAAGAGTCACATTAATAACATTTACTTTATCAGCCATTGCCACTAGTAAGTAGTAGCTAATATATAGTATTTAGTAAACAGCTGTTTCCATTCGTTGATTCTCATTTGCTTGAAATAAATAGATCAAAACAATATTTCAAATGTTAAAAATAAGAATTACTTGATAATCTAAATACTTAAACTAGATAAATTTACTACTTAGTGTTGCTTCTTTCTTCCACCCAATTGCATAACGAGAGATGGGCTGTTGAGTTTCTTGTTAATTCATAAGTCTTATCGTAAAGTAATTTATATTAAAAATTATATGAATTCATCTTATTAAAATTATCACTTATATTAGTGCCTTGATTTTATTGCTGTTACATTCATTATTAATTGTTTTGCATATAAATATATCCATGATTTTGTGTTATATTTAATTATTTAAACTACATAGATATTGTACACATGTAAATATATTATTTCAATATTAATTCTAATTATGTATTGATATATCTAATATTATATAACTTTGGTTTTCATATATGAAGGCATGCTGGTAATGTCGGTGATATCAATGTTGCCACCAACAAATCGCTTGTTTATGCTGGCCTGTAACAAGTTCTATAATCAGCTCAGCGACAAGGGCATCCTGTCTTCTACTCTCGGAGGTCTTTTGATGGGAGTTGGACTCACTGTTGCTGGATCTGTTAGTAATTATATGCATCGGCATAATAATGAGCTATTCCTGCTTTTTTAATAATTAGTTTAATTACATGCATAACATATCGCACATGTTTACACTTGGATAGTGTAGTACATAACACACTGTCTCGATAAGAAGGATGTCATGGGTTGGAGTCCCGGCTAGGTCCTTCTCTGACAGTATCCTAGGGTATGGAAACAGATGTTAAACTTAGCTTTAAATGTGCAGCTTTTACAGAGTTATTATTTATTCTTTCCTGTTCTGATTTTTTATTTGTGCCTTTACTGTTGATTTAACTATATACAGCAAGCATCAATATATGACAAACCTTCCTGGCACCGATTGCAAACCACCCGTCCCAAGGGTGCTGGGGTTATTATTTATTGACTGACGTGAGATTTGAATCTGCGCCACTTCTATCAACCTAAACCATTATTCATAATTGCTGATAATTACGTGCATCAATTACTAACATAAAAATGTTTTTATTGAACACTGCATATTTTTGTGCACTGTGTACAGACTCCTTCAGTACTGCTGTCACAATTTGGTGCTGGGGTACCAAACTCAGGTAAATTATAATTTTGCTGAGAGCATTTAAAATACTATAATTTAAAATGTATTTCAAAATGACTACTGTTGTTGTGGCCAATTTATTAGTTGAATTTTTTGTAAATTAATGTATAAATATTATTCATTTTGAATACAAACATCTCTAGAATACGCAATTAGCTCCTTATTTTTTGTAAATTTATGCATAAATAGAATTATTAGTCATTTTTGCTACAAACATCTGTAGAATACATAATTAGCTCCGTCTATCGTATTTTTGAATCGGAGGCTCTTGCGAACAGAGTCGCTGATAATTAACGTTACAGCTTGTTAATATTCTATTCAAACTTTATGACAATACTGGTACTAAGTGGTACTTACTGAATCCAGATGTTGCCCATGGTGATAAAGAAGTTTTATGTTTGGAAGATAAAAAGATCATACAGAAGTACAATATTTACTGCCTCGTTGAAATTTGTCCCAGTTGGGTAGCCTAGTTGGTAATACACTTCCCTTTTAAACAGGAGGCCGCAAGTTAGATATCACAGCCAGGTCAGGGTCTATCTTTGACAGGATTCTTGCAATACGAAGACAGGCTATAAATTTGGCTTAAAGAGTTTCATTTAATTACTTTAATTGACTCATGTATTGGATATTATTTATATTATTTCTGCAGGTGTTGCTTTGATTGGAGCCGTGATGGCCACTTTGCTCTATTCTCTGTTGAGAAGTAGATTTAGTTCTGTGTTCAGATCTATCATCAAAGAATCAAGTAATCCGTATGTTACTTTCTATCAAACATTATTATTAAATTATATCCTTCAATGAATTATTATTATCCATTGATATCTATCAGATAGTCAAATAAATTTATGAATTGTAAATTTTATGTTAAAACCAACCCAATTTGACCGAGACCTTAATATTTACAATATATATATATATATATGCACTAACTTACAATGCATATATGATGGATGTTTGCATACTGTATGATTGCTATTGTACTCCATTAAATAATTTAATTAAAAATATACCAAGAATTTGAAATAATTATTGAAATATGGCACTTTTTATTTAATTAATTGGTAGTAATGTTAGTATTCCAGAATAATATGATCTGATAGATAAGTCTCTGATATCATTGCCCAATGAAGAAATTAACTTGATTATATAATTAACAAATTTATTAATTGATTCATTAATTGAATGATTGAATGATTTCACAGATGGATCCACTCTCCATACTTCATATTGGCTCTGCCACTAGCAGCAATGTTTGGTGTCACAGCTTGTGGGTTTGAAACTCTGCGGCCTCATAACATGGACATCAAGGTGAGTTGCGTATTTAGCATACGCTACTGCGCAAGCCGTCTAATGAAGACAGATAAGACTGTTGTGGCAATGAAAGCCAGAGCATGTCTTGATTAATTACACTGACTGCTGCTATGACGATGATATGTAATGCAGCTTGCTAAAGTCTGCAACTTCTCATTTGTCATGAGTGAGTATAATCAGTATTGTACTTGCAACCACAGATTTCAAAAGTCTCTACAAGTGCTACCACTACTACAATTTTTTCTCTTCGGTAAAGAACAATATAAGCAATAACAGGGTGCTCAGCGACCTGACCATTTCAAATTCCATGACTTTTTCATGACCTCCTTTGAGCAGATTTCAAATTCAATGACTTTCCAGGTTAGGTCAAATTCCATGTCTTTTCCAGGTTTTCCAGGTCTGCTGAGCACCCTGAATAAGCTATTGCTAAATCTTTGCCATGACATCGACATTGGAAAGAGCAGCTGGTATAACCTATGCAGCTTGAGACCTTCCTTTATCATAAAACCAGACGTTAAATTTTTGAATTGTTTTGCATACATGTGACATTTAGTAAACTGACTAGTTCCGTTGAGATTAATCAAGTTCCTCACCATTGGACGAGCTTCAAATGGCCACCAAACTGTTAATGCTACTAATAGTGCCACTGGCAGGAGCCAGTGGCACGATCGGTTAGGTTTCCGACTGCGGATCAGTATGTGCGGGGTTCGAATCTGAGACTTGCCCGTCACTGATGTGACCGTAACGACATGAAACTGACGTTAATTGGGCTTTAGCCTTTTAGCTTTATACTATTAATTCTTTACCTCTGAGTGTGGGGTGCTAAGACGTTTGATAAAAATGATTCACTTCAGAATCGTGACCGAGTTTCTCGAGATCGATCTTCATGATTAAAAGTGATATGAAATTAGAGTTCATTTAACCTATGCCGAGAGATTTTAAGTATCTTCATATTGTTTCATAAAAGCGACTCAATAAGGAATGGATTGAATTGTGACCAGCTGCTTGAGATCTA
The DNA here is from genome assembly GCA_034695365.1 of Enchytraeus norvegicus. Taxonomy (NCBI): domain Eukaryota; kingdom Metazoa; phylum Annelida; class Clitellata; order Enchytraeida; family Enchytraeidae; genus Enchytraeus; species Enchytraeus norvegicus. The sequence continues at coordinate 9,666 of JAQFZF010002737.1, forward strand.
AGTTAACAAAAATCCCAAAAGTGCACCAATTTCTTTTATTATGATATTCACTTACTAACAGGTAAAGGAGCAGCTGAATGCAACCATGCTCTCTCAGAGACTCTGGCCAGCCTACAGTTCAGGAGTTCTCATTGGTCTACTTCAAGTGCCAATGTTTCTTCTACTGCATCAAACACTTGGTGTATATCGGGGCTATCGAGCGGTTGTGTTGCTCGTGTCATTGGGACGTTTGCCGATGAATGATAACAAAGAGCCGCTGGTTGGTCGCTGGTGGCACGCCAGCTGTGGCCAGTGCTTGCTCGTAGTTGGTATCATGGCGGGTGGGTACAGTTCTGCCAATCTCTCGGGTACTCTAGGGTCTATGAACGGTGTGGAGAGGGACCACGCTTTCTGGGGAGGATTTCTATTGCTGCTGGGGGCCAATATAGCAGGCGGCTGTACTAGGTAGGTTTATCAAGTGTTGTGTTTTATAGTGAAAGTTTATTGTTCAATATATCATTTCTATAAGGCCACAACTGTCTATCCTGTTATAGCATGTATTGAGCTTAAAGTATATCTTGTATTGTACCATATATGCACCATGAAGATTGATTTGTACAAAAATATTTATAAATGTGACAATTATAGTTTAGTTATGTATGATGTCTATTTTGTATCTTTCATGATGAGCTGCTAATAGACTACTGCGACTAATTAGCTGATTCCATTTGATGCTAACATTGTAGTTTCTCTATGCTATTTATATAATCTGATATTGCTTTTAGGCTGTATGACGTCAGGTGATGAACATTAAGTTATGTTACAGTTCCCAAGGCATATCTGGTATGGGCCTGCTCTCTATTGTCTCATTCACTTCTATGTGATGTGATGTTATGTGAATCACATAACATCACATAGTATCGCATCATGTGATACTATGTGATATTAGGTGATTCTATGTAATGTTACGTTATATTACAGCTCGCACGGTATATCTGGTATGGGCCTGCTGTCTATCTTATCATTCATCACGATGGGTTCGGTGTGGGTGGGGGGAGTGGCCACAGCTGTCATCATGTACTGGGAGGAGGTTCGACGCTTTATACCGGCTGCTCCGTGATTCCATGTCTTATCAATTAGAAGCTTTGTACATCATTAAATTACAATCTTTAGCCTCGTTATAAATTAATTATTATAAACAATGTAATTGATCTCACGAACATCTTAGTCAATATATACATGTTTGCATGTCACAGTCTTCTCTATGTACTTCTTGTAATGAAAATTATTCATATTAAGTGTATGGACGTTGAACTCTTACGATATTTATTGTATTTGCCGATATCCTGCATAGCAATATTGTATTGTGATATTAATTATATCTCTAAGCATTTATATGCATGCCAAGTTTACTTATATCATCATATAGTTTCTTATTTAGTTTGAAAACGTAAGAATTGACGTTGCCGCAGGTTTGAATGTTGAAAGAGGCGACAAAGCAGATACCAAGTAAGGCAGAGAGAATGAGCATTACTTATCACTACCACATTATGTTGATAGTGATGAGCTCATTAATGAGTGTAGTGAAAGGCTACAAATGTGAAATTTGAGCATGTCAGTATTAAAGTGGATAATTGATGAGATTTGTCTATATAATTGGATTGTGAAAGATTTGTGGATTAAGGCATAATCCGATCCTGTGATGTATAATTATTGGTCGCCTATCCTAGAGCCAATTAGTATCCTTCCAGTACTTTAGCACTATAGGTATCGAGCAGGACCAATAACTTCAACCGTTGGATTATATATGATATTAAAGTAACTTAGCAAAGCATCGTGCACTTATTCACATTGAGTGTGATAGCAGAATTTGTTAACAGAGTGTAGAGTAGAAGACATTGTGTATGTATGTGCATCGTGTTAACATCAGTGCGAGACATTTCTGTTATTTTAGTCCTTTGTTTATACTGTGTATATCACGATGTAACTCTTTCAAGAACATTTTAGTCCAGGGATTCTCACACTTTTTCTGTAAAGGGCAATTTTTTTTTGGGACCATCCTTCACGGGCATCAGAGGCGGAGTCAAATTTTAGTCCAGGGGCACAATGGCGGCGCCAGCCCAAAGATCTGGGGGGCCAAGTTTATTGCTTTGGACTGCAGTTATTGGACTGCTTTATCATATGACATATGCGATATTCAAAGTTGAAACCGCGCTTTTAATGTGTAAAAATCTGCGGGCGACGATAAAAACTGGGGGCCACGGGAAATCTGGGGAGGGGTATGATCCCCCGGTCTAGAACCGCCACGTACTGCAGTGGCATGGAGAGAATATTAGGGGAGAGCGGGGAGGGGAAACTGAGGACGATACTTACCAAAAAGAAAAGAAATAAACGGAGGGGGGAGGTAGCAACGAATGAAAATTGAATGACGG
>JAQFZF010002738.1:0-12074 GCA_034695365.1 Enchytraeus norvegicus
TGATAGGCGGAGTTAATGAATCAATGCAGGATTTTAATAATTTCGTTGGAATAAGATCAAGGGAACAGGAGGAATCAATTTATTTAAATTATATCTGAATTGAGAGAACTTGATTCAAATTACTGTACCTGACACAATGGTTCAAAGCAGATTTGTCCAGTTTAACTGAACTTTGCATTAATAAGTATTAATAAGTACTACTCTACATACGACACCGATATATTTATTGTGGTCATTGGCTAACCTAAATGTTAGCTAGACATAATTTTTTTGTTTATATTTTTGTACTATGGTCTCTTCAATTGCATGAGTCTTGGACTGCTAATAAATTAAATTGTAATGTACTATTGTACTAAATAGCTATTTAATTATAACTAGTATGTTTGCACTGCATACTATTAGATTAGCATATTTATATATTATTTATGAATAATTATTTGTGATTGTTTAGCTTCCTGTTCTCTATACTGCACCTGTACTACATCAACAAGCTGTCAGCCTCTGTTCATGCACCAGCCGTCACTGCGGCGCCACCTGTCAAGTCTGGCAAAAAGAAGAACTAGAACTGCTTTATCAACCATTGTGCACCGATGATCTAAATATAACATTACTGGTGACCAGTTAATCTTAAAGTGGGCCAGATGGATATCATTTTATCTTAATCCTATTCAATTAACTGCTTGTGGGCTGTTCGTACCCATAAATCCAGAGGTATTAAGGGAGCTGTCGAGGCTTATTTGAGGGGGGCAGGTCCCTGGGTTGTCTCTTGAAAATTTGAGCATGTGTGCACACTGGTTATCATGAGCATAGTCTTCTGACAGTACTGCCAAATATATTTCAATTAGCACGTTGTGCCTGTAGCTGCTTGAATGAATGTAGTTTTACGTGATTACTGAGCAGGAAATATAGCAAAGTGATTTCCTTTGATGATATCTACAGAGATTTCTCCGTCTAACATTATAATTATATGTCGCACGTGAGTTATGACTCTGTCTAATGTTTAATTGAGTAATGATTCTGTCTAATGTTTAATTGAGTATATCATGCCAAGGCATCTCTATACTTTACAAGATAATTATTATTCCTACACATCATAAGATTAATAGTCTCCATTTGTAACTACTTAAATTGCCTAGTCGGTATAACGCTTGCTACTTAAGCAGAAGGCAATGGACACTGCCGGGGACGGCCTGTGACTGATGATGCTTTTGGATGTTGAGAATGATATTAAATCCTTCATTTCATCTGATAATCTAATCGAATGAAGATCTTGTAAAGTCGTAATATAGGTTGGTCTATGTCTAAAATAAATGTTAATTTAGTTGTTAGGTCTACTTGTTAACATAACTAAACATGTTAGTACTGCAGTTATTGAAACGATTCACACGCTGTAGTTTGTATTAATCTCCATTGTTTTATGTGATATTATAAATATTATGTTAAATATATTACAGTTTAGACCTATACCATAGAATCTGATAATGCACAAGTAGTTGATACGTGTAGTTGCATCATGTTCTTTAATCTAAATTTTCATTCTTACACTTACAGAAAAATGTTTTAACTAATTAGCTATAATATTACAGTGGTGACAGATTTTATCTCGAAAGTGTTTGACTGTATTAGTTCAGGCATATTTTAAAGTTGCTGATGATTTCCTAAAACATATAGGCTATGTTATATTGCAAAGATGAACCAACCAAGAATAAACAATAAAGCAGTTACCGGTACCTTAATAGTAATTTGTAATAGTTTGTATCTCGGAGGCAGTCTTTGGAACAGTAAAGGAACAGCAGTCTAGCCTGCCATAGGCCACACACGATGTGGCAAGGCCTCCGCAAGTCTGGAATTTGAGCTACCAATTGGTCACATACACAGAAGACAAAGTTTGTTCGGACAAGGAATTTATTTATATATAAATTTAGTTAGCAACATATGTGGTTCGGACCAATAGTATAAGCAAAACCACTCTTCATAACATAAGCATTCTTGAGCTTTGTCTCTCACACATCCTCAAAGAACAACTATTGCTTAAGAAGTTCTGAAGATTTTTTGTTATGGATGACAAGAAATAAGTGACACTAGCGTATCTAGCGAATACATGACAAGCTGAATATATGTATTACCTAGTACTCTTTACACAGAGTAACTGTTAATAGGTATAGACGTGATACCGGAATTCTTTTCAATTAAAAAGAAATAAAAAGTAAATAATTTAAGGCTGAAAGATTGAATGCACAATTGTATTTCATTTGAAATTATCATAGCTTGGCAGTGGACATACAAATATAAATCTATTCTTAAAACATATGCTTAATGATAACACCCCACGAACAGAAAATATTTCCATCTCCGCAGATGAACGTTGCTTATGTCATGCTCAACACTCCATGCTCAGATTTATGGAGCCGGAGCCCTACGGCTGAGTCCTGCACCCCTCCAAATGAGAGGGTGTCAGCACCACGGCTGGCATCCTGGGAGAGCAACAAAAACAACAACAAACAGAAAATATGCAATAAGCTATACCGAGCTGTCGATATTATGTTGTGTCAAATACTGCTTGCAATCAGGGTGGTATTTGTGGGGGGGGGGATGTCGGGGATTGTCCCCCCCCCTCCACTGGTTTCAGTTCTCCCCCTGTGGTTTGAGATTTAGCATCCCTGGCAGGGATGCCTTCCATCCCCCTCACCGGTCCGTGAGGGGCCATTTAAAAGTTAAACTTAGGCTTTTAGATGTAGGCCCTAGTTATCTTAAAATATCTTTGGCATTATAGTGCCATTTACATCTAAATACCTTAAAATTTAAACCTTTGCTAAGTCTTATCCATGTTAAGCCTTACTAGCGACTTTACATATTGGGTCTTACTAGCGACTCTTCATGTTAGTCCTTACTAGCGACTTTACATGTTAGTCCTTACTAGCGACTTTACATGTTGGGTCTTCTAGTAGTCACGATTTTGGGTAAAGGATGGAATAATTTATTAATTTATTTGACTTTTTTTGCCTCCCCCCACTCAACATTTTCTCGATCCACAGCTGCATCCCCCCCACTGGCTTACATTACAAATACCACCCTACTTACAATACCTAAAATAATACAATGAACATTAAGGCCACATATACATATTATACAGCCAACGCAGCAAATGACTCATTTTGTACAGAACGCAATGTTGTACTAGGCCCATTTTGAACAGGAAGTTGTCTGTTGATCTATTCTCAAGTTTCCCGGATCTAACACGAGTTTTTAACCAACGCAAAGGGTCGATTTACAGTCCCTGCTTTATTGATAGATGTCAATGAAAAAGGTAAAAAATAAATGTAACTTCAAGTCATATCATTTGCATTATAAAACGTCTGTGTGCTTGTTAGCAAAGTAATAAAGCCTGTGTAAATCGACTATAAAAGTATTGAAATCTGTAACTTTAAATAATAATTAAGAAAGAATTAGTTATAAAACATGAGCCTAAATAGTTCCAACTAAAGTGCCATACTTAACAAGCTTAACATATATGTATGTATAATGATTTATTAAAGAAAATTAAGAAATCATTAGAAAAGTAAACAATACTTAATCTGCAAAGCAACAAAATAGTATACTGGCAAATCTGATAAAATATCGCTGGCTATATCAGCATAAGCGACAAATTCAATTAAATCCTTTAAAAATACTTACATTTACGTGTTGCCATTGTGTTAACATGTTGTAACAGTTAACAACATTGCGTTAACACGTTTGTAACAGTTAGCGGTTACTATTGTTACTTAAGAATTACTGTTGGTGTTAGCTGCTTACACAGGGTTCGCAACAAAATTTTGAATTTTGAAAGTACAACTTATTTCTAGCAAATGTACTACCCACTATTGCTATCGAACAAAAGAATTTATACAAATATAATACCACTAGTAACTAGTATAGTTACTAGATGCCTGCTCGAGCAGAGTTATGCAGGAAAGGATGACAAACGAACACAGATATCAAGCTGCCTGACACAGTTTCATTACTACCTAAATGATACATTTCACATAATAATAATACTGATACATCTACTCCTTTATCAAATAGTTGCAAGACTATCGCCTCTTGACATGCATAGGCCTAGTTATTAATTTACAAGTCTCACTAAGAAACAAATTCTAAATCAAAGATCAATGACTAAACAATCCTGCGACAAAAACAGGGAAGCTTTCTTAACTAAATAAAATTGCCTACAAGAAATTGACATTTTAATGAATTCAACATTCTCAAAGATTAAGTCAATCAATCAGATCAATACATAAAATCTATCAGCGTTTAAGTCAATTGACAGAGATCGATCAATCTGCATCTTCAAACTGAGATTGTCTGTTGAGATGTTGCGTCCAGTCGACTGGTTGCGGAAGGTTTCTCACCCTGCAAGCAGACGTTGGGTGATTGACGGCCGGCAGGAAGTAAAACCTGAGGCTATCCAGCTGACTGCCTCCACCTGTGTGAGACAGCATAGGCTTATCATGATCAATATAATACGATAAAAAGCGTAGAGTCGAATTAAACATTAGTTTCTAGGCCTGATAGCTATCAGGCCACAAAACTGATGTAGATGAATCAAGTTCCATGGATGCATCCATGGAAGTTGATTCCGACAGCTAAGCAATGTCTCACTGGCTCAGATTAAAGTCTAAGGCCTGTTAAAGTCGATTTCAAAGATGCTACTTCTGTAGGAATATCACCAATGGGATAAGCCAGGAATTCGAACATGTGCCTATTAATCCGCAGTCGAGTTGATGAACTATGCCTCATATTCTCAGATATGGTGATAAAATGAAATCACCAAATCAGATGATAAAATGGATATTAGATCAACCAGTATTGATGCCACTGCTTCACATTGCTCAGCCAAATTTAATGCTAAATTGACTACAGATTTATATATTTTAAACAAAAAAACTATAGTCTATAAGTAATGAAACATAATGTAGATTGTAGACCCCCATTAACAAATGAGCCACTTACACATACACATAGCCACAGAGACAAACAGAAATATAGAGAATTAAAGAGAACTAAACATATACAACTAACAACATGGCTTTCAAAGGATCATGGTTAAAAAATCTCTTAATAGCTAATTGTGCTCATCGCTATTCAAACTACGAGAGGGACCTAGTGCTTCAAGATTTGAAGTTAGCTGATGCCCGGTTCTTAATCCAAAGGCAATGTCAAGGATGTCCAGAACGGAATAATTAATATAAGGACAGAGAACAATATGGCAGACTGACCTGATGCTGTGCAGGTGTTGACAGCACAGATCTCATTGTCCCAGTTCTCCTCCTGTACTGGATATGAGTCACTCACCCCTCCCTCTCCACTTCCCCACCCCTCCTTCTTTCCTTCCGCATTCTCAACAACCTTCTTCTCAACATCCCACTCGTATTCATCGTCATTTAGTTCCTCCGATCTGGTACAGGCTTCCTCTGATTCTCCTTCTAATCTGGAACTCTCTTCCCCAGGAAACTTTCCCCAAATAGATGGTTGATGCTCCTCATCAACAGAACCGCTCTGAAAATTGTGACTTATTTCTGTATCGTCCTGAAGATTTGATTGGACAACGACATTATCACACAAGGATTGCTTATCACTAGTTGTAAAATCTCCCATCTGCAGTGTATTAGTTGTCATAGTAACAGTGGATGAAGATAAATCAGTGGTGATATCTGAGATATTGGACAATTTGCCATTATCTCCATTGTCATTTTCTGCTCCATTTGTTGCCTCATCTTCACAGAAACGATCTGAATCAGTAAACTCTGTGTTGTCATGTCCAGCATGACCAACATTTTCATGTTCTGCAGCAGAGTCTGATATTTTCAAATCATCATTTCTACCCCTCTCGGATGACTTTGACGAGTAGTAGTCATCTGTCTTCCTGACGGCAGAGCTGCCGTGCTGAGACCTCCACATAGAGCTACCACTCCTCATAGCTCTCACTATCTGATCTGCCACAGCTGCTGATCCACTACGTCTATCACTCAGCTTCTCTGTCTCATGCGAAGAATTCCCCACTTGTTCTGTAATCAGCTGTTCTTGTTCCCTATTCACTTCAGATTCTTCGTTAACAGTGCTGCATGCTTGAGACTCAGAGCTAGTAGACAGTTCTGCAATGCCACCTTCTAACTGCATTCACACAAAAAACAATAGTCTACACAGTAACTAAGGGTAATTTAGCACAACTACATATGATATGTAGAATGAAATTAATAAAAGCAGTCATAGACAATAATATAAGCAATATTCAAACATTTAGGTAATTCTATAAGTAGAAGAATCTAGTAAGTGGTGATATTATAAAGGTAATTAAATTTAATAGTGCAATTAATATTAAATTGATTTGATAAATAACAAAATTTCTTAAACTTTCCTTCATAGATATATTTATTATTGTATCCCAGTAATTAATATTTTCATCAAAAAAGGACTTGCAGGTTCGTCCCTTTTTTCTTTTAGCGTATGTGTTTTCTGGCTGCATTTTGGCGGACCAGCTAGCATAGCATATGCTGTCTGGGACGTCTCTGATATCATCGCCTGGTGTTGAACCGGATATTAGTCATTAGAATCTGTTTATAATTTTATTTAAAATCACAGAATTAATTAAACGAATTCAAGTAGCCACAAGCCATGAATGGTTTCATCTCACTGGTTCTGTTCCGACCCCTCCAGTTACTCTTGAGAGTCGGATCTCTCGTCGCATACGTCTTGTCCTTCAATATACGAACCTCCAGCCCTGGCACTGTAAACCTGTTCTGATATATAAATATGTATCGTATGAATATTAATATCACCGTTGACTAATTACAAACAGATTTTTAAAAAACTATCAGAGGCACAGGTACGATTAATCATGGCGTGGTAACAAAAATAATAGAACACAAAAAATAGCAACTATGAAAGGAAACTAATATGTGCGTAATGCCACTATGTATGTCAAGTGTGAATATACGGTTAAAGATAATAATTTAAAATAATTAAAATATAAATGTTAAGGAAAATCCAACTTATTTATAGATCACATTCAATGGCAAAGAATTGTACAGACTGTAGACCTAATCTGTGTAATACATGGTTGCTTGCAGCAACGTTATTTCCAACTTTACCAAAGCCTCCTTAATATAATGATTTCAGATGTCATACATTCAACATTATGAAATGGGAAGAGGAAAGATATTAGAACATATTCAAATTATGTATTAAAAGACAGCGACGTTAATACATTATAATTATGTTATGTGTCGCTTGGATGTTCCTATTCCCTAACATCGCCCTTGGATGACAAAATGAAAGTTAACTGCATTTCATATATAAATACTAAATAGCAACCCTACCTCTCCCATATCCAGACGTGTAAGGTTGACAAAGTTGGCAAAGTATTCAGGCATCTCAACGAGTTCGTTCATGAAGAGATCCAGTGATTTGAGCTGGGTTAGACGTCGTAAAGAATCGGGCAGAGAGTCTAACTGTGTCAAACAACAAATAGGTTTAACTATCTATCCAACTATTAGAATTAATGTACCCTTAATAAACTCATCTAACTGTAAACGTTAACTCATACATCAATATTGTCATTTAACTCTAGGTTTGACTAAAACTGCAAGATATTTAAGATTGTGCTATGTGCACGTTCAAAATTATCAATAATGAGCAAATTGTTTAATACTATGACAAGCTTTAGACATGAAACAACATTAAATTTTATTGACAATCCTGTACAAGAAAGATAAACATTTTAAATTATCAAGTGTTAATGTTACAACAATACTCTCCAACAAGCAAAGTATTAATTAATATAATAACAACTTACTCTGTTCCCATCTAATCGCAAGTCCTCCAGAGACCGAAGGCCACCGATTGATTCTGGTAAACTGAGGAGACGATTCTTAGATAACTGACAAAACTTGAGACTGCTCAAATTTCCAAATGAATCGGGTAAGTCTTCCAGCAAATTCTGTCCTGTAATAAAATAGCAGTGAAGGAACATATCAATAGGCCTTGAATTACAAGTAGGTCTATATACGTGTAACAGCACATTTAAAAATTAGCTTCATTATCAGGTATTAGACTAAATATTGCTTTAAACAGTCGCTCCTACACCAATCAAATAAGCTAAGTTTAGTCTACCTAATTGCACACAAGGGTGAAATTATAAAATATACAGAATTGTAATAAAATATAGAATTCTAGTTGATCATTCATTTTAATTTTAATAATAATTTTATTTTGGATTAAAGTTCCAAATTATTCACAATTATAAGCACAGAAGTACAATAAATATTAAATGCATTTGGATAAACAAATTTTTCTTAAACATAGGCAAAAGCATATATATTCATTTATAGAAATTATTTTAAACACGGAAAATAATTATGAGGAAGTGAGAAGTAAAATAGACGAACGGAAATAAACAGATACAAAAACAAAACGACAAACCATTATGAGCCATGATGCAAATCAATAAAAAATACAAACCCAAATCAAGCCATTCCAAATTCACCAGATTTCCAAAATCATGAGGAAGATATCCGATCTGGTTTTCGTTCAAGTTAGCATGCTTCAGATTACGTAGACAGGAGAAGCTCTCGGGCAGACGATAGATCCAGTTTCCATTCTGAAAGTTTCTCCGCTCTAGTTCACCAATCATACTGCCGATATGAAACTGCTCCAGGTACTGCAGGCTGCCTACACTCTCTGGCAAGGCTCTGATGAAGTTACCACCAATGTGCAGTATCTTGATATTGCTGCAGATCATAATACGTAGAAAAGTAAAATTAGACGTGGAGTGATAATCATAGTTTGTCTATTTATGGCTGTATTACTGTTAACATATGTCCTATATTTGTTAATAGCAAGTGCAGATATTAGTGAGAGTCTATATGAACAAATAAAAATTCACTTGATTATTTCTCTCTAGAAATTATATGATTGATTAGCTAATGGCCAGTTTTTAATGAACCCTAGTGATCTGAATAAAATAACGTCTGAGGTCACGATGTAACTCATTCCATTGAACCTAAAGCAATTTTAAATTTTACTATTGGAGTGCCAGCTTCCAGTTTAATCGTCAGAATCACTACATTAAAATAATATGTTTGTACTAACTAAATAATTCCGTGTTATCATTGTCCATCACAACATTTTAATTTATTACACAATGAATGCCAATTCCAAAACAAAAGATCTATCGAGCGATGCAAAGAGAAAATCAGTAAAACAAATGTGTGGTATCACTTATCAGTAAGCACTTACCTGCATGAAGTACCGAATTGTTCGAGTAGCGGTGTTTCCAGGATAGCGTTGTCCTCCAGGTTCAGCTCATGCGCAGCCGTGAGACAACTGATCCAGTCAGGCACGTGGGCGAGCTGATTGTTATTGGCAAACAGGCGACGTATCCTATCAACACTGTTCAGTCGCACGGGCAGCGACTTGAGCTCATTGTGCGATATATCAATCACCTGAATCATAAATCATATAATCAATCATCTTAATCATGGTATCATGACAAAACCATTCGTCGGATGACAGTTTGTCGGGTCATATTTGTCTAAGCCTACTAAATTGAAAGCAGAATAATCAAATCATTTTGTATTTTAAATAATTAATTATTCATATATTATATTATATTTTGTAATATTATATAATATTTTTAAATATTATATAATACTTGGACTTGCCATCTGCAGGGCACTTGATTGATATATGGATCATGCGTAATGTGTAATTAAGTTACACAACTTATCATAATTTCAAAATTAATGTATTTTTATCAAAGAAATAAAAATGACCCGGAAAAATAATTACAGGCTGACGTAAAATTCAACCACGAATTACCAAAACGACCACAAGGATCTCAATAATCAAATCATTATTTTATTTAGAATAATTTATTCTGCCCGACGAACTGTCACCCGACGAATTGTCACCAGTCCCTTAATCATGTATAAATCACCTTAATCAATCATAATCAATCACTTAAATCATTATCCAGAATCAATCACCTAAGTAATCATTGTCTAGACTACCACTCCAAGCATACAGCACAAATGATCGTAACAAATACTTACATATGATAATTCAATATTCAATTGAGAATCAGATAATTTTCAAAACAAATAGGGAAAATAGGGAAAATAAGTAGGAAAAATACTTAACCTTAGTTAATAAATATGAGGAGCACTCAGCCAGCTCGTGTGTCACGGTGTGTGTAATTGTGCATGAAATAAAATTTTAAATAAAGTGTAAATAAAACAAAATAAAATTAGAAATGAACTAACACAAAACAAATGAAAATCCATTTCATGTATTACAGGGTGGCCACAGACATACAATTTTGAAATTCCCTGAGTTGTCCCTATTTTCCAGAGTCATTTTTGTCATTTTCCAGAGCACTTTTCAACTATCCGACTATCGCGAAGACTCCCTCCAATTGCGAGGGTCCGCCAAAAAATTCCGATTTACCTGAAGTCCATCCATGGAAACTTGGAGAATTTTATTATCTGAAAGACCTAATAATCCTTCTCCGAACCTATGTTCTAGATGATCTCTGGTTGTGGAGTGCCCCAGTAATGTTGAATTTATATTCAAGAAAAAATGAGCAACTGATTGCAAAAAATTCCCTGAGTACTTTTAAAATTTCCTGAGTTTGCCATGAGTTTTCTCGAAATGAGAAATGACCTGAATATAACACAGTTGCGGCCCACCCCGTATTATTATGGATCCATGGAGAAGACAAAATGCCAATGGATATAGCAATAAAGGTTAACCAGGCTTCAGATAAATTTAACATCAGGATCACAGCCTAACGACTACATCAGTGATGGGTGAGTCCTAGGATTCAAGCCATGAACCTATGGAACCTGAGTTGGACACTTGACCAATATGCTAACTGGAGAGAGAGAGAGAGAGAGAGAGAGAGAGAGAGAGAGAGCGAGAGAAAGCAATATCCAGTCTCATGTAATTCAATACCGTACTACTTACATTTAGCCCTGGAAGCGCTGAAATGCCATCCACTGTGACCAGCTTATTGTGAGATAAATTCAGCGTGTGCAACTTGTGCAAGAACTTGAAGTTACACGGCAAGGTCAAGAGAAGGTTATTGTTTATCTCTAGCACCTCCAGTGAATGCATCAACCCCAACGATTCTGGCATCGTCGTTAAACAATTCTCATAGGCAATAAGACTAGTAAGGGAAGTTAGACGCCCTATATCACTTGGTAGATGTGACAGTTCATTTGCCGACGCTTCAAGAACCTTCAATTTTCGTAGATGTTTTAAACCTTCAGGCAAGTAGCAGAGCTTATTCTCGTTTAATCTTAACTCGCTCAGCTCCGACAGATGAGTAATTGATCCTGGAAGCTCCGACAGAGAATTTCCAATGAGTGATATCACCTGGAGATTCGGCAGATTACTAAACACGCTCTCTGGGATGCTCAATATGTCATTATAATCAAGAAGTAGCGACGTCACAGAATGATATGAACTACTCGGAGACGAAAGTATCAGTTCGTCTGGCAACGATGACAGAGAGCATCCTGAAAAATTGATTGATGACTTTACTTGTATACCATCGACACAATTTTTCTCCTTCGAGCTCAGACAGGATTTATTAATCATATCACAAGCTGTTGTGTTAGACCTAACATCCAAGGCTGCACGTGAATTCTTAGTGTCAACGTCTAACAACGCGTCAATTGTGCACTTAGAGGCATTGCCTGCTGCAGCACAGTCATTCGGCATGGTGTCACTTTGTCTTCAACAAATATCTCCGAAAATAATGTTTAACTGCCTTCAAACTGAATATATTATATTGAATATTGCAACCATTCAACAACTTCAATTATCAGAATAAAAAGTATCACATAAAAGTAAATAATAGTATTAATATATAGATAAATATAGAATGGCTTTAGCGTTATAAGGGGCCTCATTGTATTCACATCACATTTTAGACACATTAGGATCAGTTGCGGCGCCAAGGGGGACATTCGCCCCCCCTGGCCCCCAATCTCCCATGGGGCGAATGCCCCCCTTAGAAATTTTTTTCCCCC
>JAQFZF010002739.1:0-12074 GCA_034695365.1 Enchytraeus norvegicus
ATTACCACGTCGTCTGCTTCACTTGCTTCGTGCTTGGTTAAATTTCAAACATATAATTTTTCTTTAAATCTGTAAATGTATGTATGTGGTATATAAGAATGCTACATCAAAGTTTAACTATTGATTTTTTTAAAGTGTATTTTAAGTGCCACCTTATTGTTGCAGGGTTTTATGCTACAAGTCCATTATGCTACAAACACTGTCTTTACAAACATTGTATATAATGTAAAAAATGATAAATGTGTCTAACGACAAAAACAAAATAAATAAATTTTTTGCAACAACACCGATTTCTAAGAAATCTGTCCAACAAGCAAATTTGTGCAATCTATGTCAGATTTAACAAAAGGGCAGTGACACTTTAATATAATGTGCAACATTGCAAGCATAGGGTCTACTAATAATTGCTACATCTATTATTTATAGAAACACATATTTAGAACTAAAAGCCTGCTTAATAATTAGTATACATGTATGCATCTAATATCTATTGAACATTGTACACCCTGTTCCATAACTACCGAGACCGAGGAGACCGCTATATGTTTTAGATTTCCTACCCAAGTAATAGTGTGTTTTCTTTTATATTTGGCACCTATCACCAGGGGCCTATTTGTAATACTTATTGAAAATACCAAGTGAATTGAACGCATAATCACGCAGTTATTGCATTTTGTGCATGGCACCTAGTAAAGTCTTGGTTCCCAATATAGAGAGCCCAGCATAACATTATGCTCATTATGCCTACTGTTATCGTATAATTATGCTGTTTTTTGTCAAAATAAATTGCTTACACGTGACGACCATATATGTTTGATGTATATTTGCAAGGTTATTTTTTGTTTTTTTATTTTTTTTTAACTCCGCTCCACTCCTGAGTGTCTATCTGTGCCTTAGAGTGCCAATGACAGCCAGCTCAGATATTCAAATATAACCATGAAGACAATATTTTTTTTAACCTTTCTTATCGACAGACCTGGAATTCGATCCTGGGTTACTTGCTTCTGAAGCGAACAGCCTGCCGATGTCAATAAACCCCCATCGCCTGTTCTCTCCATATTGGAAATCAAGACCCTACTAAGTGCCACGCGGAAAATGCAATATCTCGGTGATTTGAGTCCAATTCTCTTACAATTTTCAATATAGATTACAAATAAGCCCCTGCTGATGCATGCCAAATAACAAAGGAAACACACTATTACTTAGGCAGAAAATCAAAAATATATAGTGGTCTTGGTAGTCATGGAACACGGTGTAATTTGGATTGCATGCTGATTGCTGTAAATATTACATAGTCTATTATAATTATGCATAGTCTAGAGAGGCCTAAGAGAAAGAAACCCGCCATTGGTCCAATTTGAAACCAAAATATATATTATAAAAAATTATATAAATGACTAAAATTTACTAAGAGTCAAATATATATTTTAAGTTAATTTCTGTGCGAACATAATGCAGCTGTGTTTTACTGATGGGAAAAATTATAATGTCATGATATGGACACATTACAAGTTTTACAACACGTCAATTCGGTACATGCAAACGAAAGGGCGCTGTACTAAAAAAATCGAAGGAAGTTGAAGGCGTGTCTTCATGTATTTGCAATGTAGGCTTGCAAAAATGTAGTCTAATTTTAATCGTGGTTTCTTTGATATCAAGATCTTAGCCTACTCAGTACCGTAATGAGGAATAAATTATAATTATAAAAATAGGAATAAAAAAGGTAGGCCCCTAAATTTAATATTGAAGGGAGGCCCGGTACCGATGTACCATTTGTACCATTGTAAATCCGGCACTGACCCACCTCAATTACGTTACATGTAAAGTGAATGCCATCAATAGCATGCTATTCAAGCGCAAAGATTACTTACCCATGAGCACACGTTGCAATGTCTACTTTGGTTTAATCCAATCTCGCATTAAATATCGAATTGAGGTTTACGCCAACACATCATGGAATGCACTTCAACATACTGCCAACAATAGAGCTCTTAGGACATTACAAGGTCAATCCAGGTTTTGCAATGTTAAGCAACTTTATGTCAATTATAATACTTTGCCTCTAAAGTTTTTGGATAAATTATATATGGGTATTTGGGTAAACTTATATTCAAATGCTTCAAATATACTGGCCCTAAATCTAACATTGTGAGTTCTATGTTTAATCTTAATGAAGCAAGTCATTCGAATAATACAAGACTCTGATACGAACTTTCTATATGCAAAATCTGATGTACTGCTAGCCTATTATAGTGATTACTGGTAGCCTAATATAGTGATTATATGTTTTCATATAAAATTGATTTGTTTAGAGTTATTACATCATAATTTGGTTCGATTTATAAACAATTCAGTTAACTCATTGCATGAATGATCATGTATGACTGATCAGTAGAATTCCAGCTTAATTAATTGTTCAATTAATTGATTGATTAAGTGATCAACTGAAAGATGGATTGGTCGGTTGATCAAGGTATCAATTAATGGAATGCTGATTGATTAGATCGATAATTGATTGATTAATGGACGGATTGATTGATAGCAGTACCTGATAGTTAGCAGCTTGACGCAGCTGCTCGTTTCCTAGTTCCACACTCACTGACGAGTGCTCTACGTTCGCCTCTATACTGTCTGTCAACATACACAACACAATTACTGTCTGTCAACATACACAACACAATTACTGTCTGTCAACATACACAACACAATTACTGTCTGTCAATGTACACAACACAATTACTGTCTGTCAACATACACAACAAAATTATATATATATATTTAAAAATAACATAAATTATAAATTTATATACAAATTATATCATATACTACAATTCACACCTAGTTAGCTCAAAATTAATTGCTCAATGGAAGTTTCTGTTAGTGTCAAATCTTTGCTTGCAATGACAAAACGACTTAGCAGACAAAATGTACAGTACAACGGATTCCCACTCATATAAGAATCTCTAATTGCATAAAAATGTAGGATAGAAACTGTATTACAATTAAGTGATAGGATGGATATAGTTAGCAGAGGACCCGTACATTAGTAGTAGGGGAGTAAAAGACCTCTCCGAACTTGCAATGATAAACAGGACAGGCACAGTCCATGCTGAGCGATATAATGGTGAGATGATGTTAAACCCATGAAGTTCATGTTCAATAAAACTATATGCTAAGGTATATTCAATGACTACGCCTAAGTCAAGCCATAGTAACACAGATGTTCAACAGTTACTTGTTGACAAACAACAAACCTATCATATCTCCCTGTTCATGAACCATAGTGCCGAGGTCTTTAAATATCTGATTCACGTCCAATATGTCTGTCTGAAAACAAGAATTGCCACAATATATCAAATAGTAGGAAAATGAGATCGTTTGATACTACCTAATTATATTGCCTACAGTTTGTGATGAAGAGAAGTGTGATTGTAGGTCAAATTTTCTCTCTTGTAAAAAGATTAAAAAGTTAAAGAGAATTTTATGAAATTAGGGGATCATTGGTTTCCATCTATCACAAGCTTTCTATTAATAAAGCAGGCACCAATAATTTGAAAGCAGTATAACATCAAGAAGTCACAAGAGATCTTGAAAACAACAAGCACTTCTAAAACCATACGCCTCACCCCTTTCATGTAACATGAAACTGTAATTAAATAAATAAACCATACCTCAAGTTTTCTCAAAGCTTCTTCACGCTCTCTCACCAACTCTATATCAGTTTCTGTAGCGTCAATCTGCAGCGTTGTCTGTTTCTTTCTATGATCAATCAATCAATTGATTAAGACTTTTATAATCAATAGTTAGTAAATCAATAAATTTATCAATATTTAATTTATCAGTCAATTGGTTAGATAACTAATCGATTCATTAATCAATCAGTCAGCCAGTCACTCAACGAATACCTCGCACCATTCTTAACCTACTTTAATCTAATTGACAGAAAGCCGTCCTGTTAAGAAAGACTTCTATCTTGCAAGACTTTCTCTCTGGAGTCGACTGCAGTCTAATAATTGACATTCATTGGCATGTCACAATGTCACAGGTGTGGCATCAGAAATTATTTAAATATCACAAATTTAATTATTTAATATGTTGATATTGCAGAAAATTTAACATAATAATATGCTTAAAATAAAACAAGAAAATCAAATATAATCATGTAATAAAGTACTATAATTATAGAAAGTGGCTTAAGCCTATACTTATATCATAGATGAAGCTTTTTTGCACAATCAATTAAGCTTCAAGTTATAACATAGCCTCTGGTTTTTACCGTATATTATAATTGAGAAAATCTCAAAATATATGACAACTCCTGGTTCAATTGGTTTCAAATACTCATCTTTAATATTTAATGAAAGCCCTGTCAAGTATCAAAGACTATACTTGCAGGTTGTGTAAATCATTAAGTAGTAGCCTTACTGTGACTGCATTCCTCCGTATTGATAATCGTCATTTGGACTTCCTTCAGCGAAGGGATCCTGTCAAAATCAACAAAACTGATTTACAACGCTAGTACCAAAATGATTTATAGTGCTAGTACTATCAAATTAATTTATAGCGCTAGTACTATCAAACTGATTTATAGCGCTAGTACTATCAAACTGATTTATAGTGCTAGTGAAATCGAACATATTTATAGCGCTAGTACTATCAAACTGATTTATAACGCTAGTACTATCAAACTAATTTATAGCACTAGTACTATCAAACTGACTTATAGCGCAAGTACTATCAAATTGATTTAGAGCGCTAGTACTTCAAACTAATTGTAGCGCTTGTATTATCAAACTGGTTTATAGCTCTAGTACTATCAAAATGATTTATAGCACTTGTACTATCAAACTGATTTATAGCGCTAGTACTTCAAACTAATTGTAGCACTTGTACTATCAAACTGGTTTATAGCGCTAGTACCATCAAACTGGTTTATAGCGCTAGTACTATCAAACTGATTTATAGCGCGATCAAACTGATTTGTGTCACCTGTGTGCTGCAATCGCTCGCTCAGGATCGGGATCAGCTCTGCGCCTTGTTCGGTAACGAATATGGTACACAACCTTTACCTTTACCTATTAAGTGAATATGTACATGATATGCAAGAAATGTAATAAAAAGCTAAAGCTAGAGTCAAATTTAACGTACTTTCGCAGCCTAAAGGTTACATTAACCCTTGAGCAATGCCTTTGCTCCGACCATATATTAGTCAAGTGTGCCTAGAGCAAGTGGTAGCCATACACAAGACATTGATTATCTGATGAGGAAAATAGACAAATAGAATCAGACAGGTTGCGCATGTTATACGCAGATTATCAGATTATCGGCAGGTAACAAAATATTTGAATCAATTGAAGAAATTCATCAAATCACAATTTCTTACATTTGCAAATAAATATAAGACTTTAACAAGATAAAGCACTGTTCTGAGGTGACTTCTCTCTATTTCATCAATTGAGTTAATTCTATAGTAATAGGTTACGTCGTACTCCAGAACAATCTTCTCAAAGTAAGTAAAGCTGTAAAGCTAAATTTAACATCTGTTTCCGTATCCAAGGATACTGTCAGAGTATACTGAGAGATGTACCCAGCTGGGACTCGAACCTGCAAGTCCTGCTTATCAGGCAAGGGCTCTAACAATTCGGCTATCCCACCGGGATGTATAGTAGAAGTGTACATATAGTATAAGAAATATGACAAGCATTTATAAGAAACGATCGGTTAACGAAACTAGAAGCGCATTAATTGAGAGGAACGTGGACTCACATAAGCCACAGCGGCCGACCCAAATGAGGACCTCGCCTCGGCCACACTGGCTCTCTCCTTCTCTTTCTCCTGACGCTGAAACTGTTGGAAGCCTCCGAGCACCTTCATGAACTCATCCACCACTCGATCTCTCTGCAGCTTCTGCTGTCTCTGTCCCAAGTATTAACATCATACTAAGTGGGCACATGAACGGTGAGTTTAAAATAGGAGGCTATTCTCTATATTTGCAAAAATTCTGAAATTTGTTAAGAATAGGCTACAATAGGAGCCTACAAATATCAATAAAGACTTATTGATATAAAACATCAACACAAAAACTAAAATACGCACAAATTACAAAGTATCGCTGCAGTTAATCTTCTATATTAAGTTGGTAGAATCTGGATAGCCTTCCAAGCATAGCACTCATATAGAATCAATCTAAATGGTCATTCTAATTAATCACAGCTTTATAGTGAAATCGTAATAATCAACATAATGAACAAGAAGCAAGTTTTACCATTTCAGAGACATCGGATGAGAGCGGAAGCCGACCAAGGTCTTTAGTGTATCTGTTGGTGTCATTAGCAAGCTGCTTGGTCTGCTGCTGCAAGCTCTGTCTGTAGAAACATGGAAACAATTCAATGACATTTAATGACTCCTAATAAAATAACAAACTTAGAAGTTATTGAATGGGCACAGAAATTTATAATTATTATATTAAAATATCAAAATTATTTCTATTGATCCACACTTTATTACAATTATTACAGTACAATTTATTAAATTAACTCAACACTCACCAGGCTGTAAAGACGCTCAGATGCTGGGCTAATTAGCATATGCTGATAATGAATGAATAAAAACAACTATTATAATAGATAACTGTATTCAGACAAGACAAATCACGTTGTGGAAGGCTGAGATCTCACAGACAACAGTCGTCATAGATGACATATGACATCGTATCGTTCATAGCGAGAATAATTATGTTAATACTACAACTACAGTTATTTGAGACGAGTGACATACAGTTTATCCCTTAGTTCAGGCGTATCTTGTCTACTTCCATACAGTGACAGGAATGAGTTCAGCTGTGATACTAACAAAACAATAACAAATGATCTGGTCAAGTAACTATTGTAATCTAGAAACATTCAGGACTGTTAGCACATTATTAAAGAAACACAACTCTTCATGGCTGAGCAAAGTTATGCACTGAATGATTTATATTATTGTATTGTAGGCCTATTAGACATATAGGCCTACTGTGACGTTGACTGACAGGCTCGGCGACTGAACCATTTAAATTTCCGACTTTTCCCTAACTTATCCCCGTCCACGAGAAAATGTTTCCTGTCCATTTTGTGACCAAGATCCACAACATATGGCTTAGAATAGCAGCAATAAGTACCGCGGTCAAAGAAAGAGAAAACAGTATGAGAAGAAGTTCAATTTTATAAGAATAGTGAATATAATTTGTACGAACAACAGAAAAATGAACATGGATGATACTTCTGGTACTTTTGTAATTTTACTTTTTGTGCAGCTAGAGATTTTAACAATATTAGGATCAATTTTCATAAATTTTCCCCGACCACCCCTCAAATTCCCATATATTTCCCTGTTAAGCCAATTCCCTGACTTTTCCCTGTATTCCCTGACTGCTGAGCACCCTGGCTGAGGATGCTTAATTAAATCTAACCTTTTATAAATTAATCGAAAGAAAATGTGAGCACAAATGACTTATTGATTAAACAATGCTGCATTGTATTGTGGTCTCATACCGAGAAAACATCTCATTTAAAACATAATGATGTGCATAGGGAACCAGATAACATTTCAATATATAACTTGTGGAAAAACCAGCGATGCGACGGAGTTGCTAGAGATCTGGTGGAGTGCACTAGATGGACCCTCCCTTCCCGATTGACGAGGATGGAGGATATCAGCAACACAGCTGACAACCTAGGCGAGCAACAACAACATTTCAGTATTTCCCTGATTAAATTATGGGGAGGTGTTGAGTTAAATCAAAGCTAGGATTGTGTGAAAGATCAAGATTGCCTAGTCCTGAATGAACTAATAAGATAATAGGCCTACACTTCATTTTAATACAATCAATTGCAAAATCAAAAATATACATAAATTTAATTATATATTAATCCTAACCGTACCTTGAGGGGTCATTTTTGACCTCCCCATGGTGAATATGATGCTTAAAATATTTTATGCTGCAGCTCTAATTAAATCCTTTCAGGTAATCGAAGCTATGTCCCTACTGATTGTATACAGTATAAAATTATTACATTGTCTCTGCACATTTGGCTGTGAGACCATGTCAGAGAGCAATATTCAGAGGATTTTTGAAATTATTAATATGTTACCGTGTTAGCTACATGATGGCTATTGATTTCTAAAAAAATTAACACACATTAGTATAGTACAATGATCATCCGTAATGATATCTAGCTAGCACAAGTTTATGGAACAGGTTTTTATTGTTGAGCGATTAAATCTGTTATCCATTTTACCAGTCTACGATAATGCCTCGCTGATTGGTTTCTAAGCATACTCTGCGTATCTCCCTTCAAATGTTCTTGATTTTGTCCTTGATCACAAACCATTTAAAATGTTCTTGTTGGTTTATTATATCATTATCGAGCTATATTTCACATTTTTATTTTCCGAATATATATAAAACATGATTTTATAAGGGGGGTCAAAAATGACCCCTCAAAGTATTATTTGTGTGTAAATATCACAAGGTACGGGTAGGGTTAATAGAACTAAAATATATACCAATGGAACTAAGAGTTAAACTTCCGTATTTTATAGCACCGCATTACTAATTTAAATTTACCATTTCATAGATGAATATTAAGAAAGAAAAATTTAAATTAATTCAATTCAAAAATAAATTTTAAATGCAATGAATAATTTTTTTTAAAGTACTGGTACTAACTAGTGTAGCTCAGATGACTTTAAGTAGATGAAATTAGAATAAGTTAAAATAACGACATCCCCTTACCATTGTTCATAATTTTCTGTACATTATTGCTGACAGTGTTTGTCAATCTTGTGAAATCATTGGACGATGAACCAACTGAAATTTTTCAACAAAACAACAAGCATTAATTTTATAGAACTATTATAGCCTAATTACAATTATAAACAAAATTTATTAAAATTATGTACTGTACGGTACTTTGTACAAATTAGTTATTGATTATAAAAATATGCGAATTAAAATTAGGGCCTAATCATTAAAAGTAAAAAAGGTAAAGGTTGTGTGCCAAGTTAGTTACCGAACATATGCGCGAAACTGATCTCTATCCTGTGTGATAGAAGTACACAGGTGACATAGTCATTAATCCGACGGTGAGGCCGCCAACCTTCTTCATCCAATTTTGTAATTTTGTAGTTTGATCATATAGCCTGTGCCAGACCTGTGGTAACCTTCGCAATCTTCCGAAGTAGTCATCTACCACGTACTAATTGCTTCTAATTATAATTATCTGACCCACGAAGGGATGGTTGGTTGGCCTAGATCTTATGAGCGAAATTTAACACAAACTGGTCGACGCGCAAATCCATTCCAAGAGTCATATTATTAACTTTATATTAACAGTAAAATAGTAAAAATTACAAATTGCTACAACTCCAACTTAAAATTAAAGTACATAATCAATCACTTTTTCTAGTTATATCAGTTGCAGCCAGTGGTTAAAGTGAGCGGGAGCGGTCGAGAGTGCCGCTCCGGGGCCCAGAAATATTGCTGAATACCGCTCCTACTATATACCACTTTCACAAGAGACCGCTCCCACAATGGGGGGTCTTGGGAGCTCCCATTACTGGAAAATTACACTTTAACCACTGGTTGCAGCTGATAGCAGCGATACCTCTACCAACCGATTAACTAGTCTTTTGTGTTCTTCGTTCCTTTAGTAACATAAGAATGTCTTAAGTACTACAAAGGCATGATTGTGAACATAAGACATGTGTACCATATATAAGCAGCTGCCCATGAGATTAAATGTGAGTCTCCCTTTAATCTTATCCTGGGAGGGGTTGGACTAATCGATGCTTTACAATCTTGTGGGATATGTTTAAAGCGAGTCAATCCCTGGTGGACTAATCTGCTATTTATGCTAATTCATAAATGCTAATTCCCTGTTACACAGTACAATTCCAATGTCTATTTAAAACCTAATGACTCTAGATAATATTAATTATAAAATATAGGCAATATAACCTACGTATTTTGATAGGGATTCGCAATTTCTGATTTTAAAAAAATAAAATTAATTGATTAATTTTTCTTTATATGGGTAGGTCATGGTAATAGGCTCCTATATATAACTGTGAACTGCTTACTTTTGTATTGTAATGTTTGTAGTATTGTTATTATTGCTGTTCTTCTTCACATATTGCGTCTGTCAGTACGAGAAATAAGCGGATATTCTATTCTATTCTAATTCCGACACGCAAAGATCGTTAACGGTATGATATTAATTACTTACAAGATCCTCCATTCTGCGAGGTGCTGGAATAACCTCCACCAAAACTTGACATGTTGAAGCTTCAATATTCTCCTATATTATTATTCAATTTTTTGTTGAACAATCCTCTAAAATATACAAAACAATATATATTAAAATTGTGCAGAAATTCATCTCTAAATTAGTTGAAATTGATTGGTTTGGATGTGGGTCAAGACTAGTCCAACCCTCCATCCAACTCTAACCTTAGCCCTAAACCTAGTTTTGAGTGAAAATTAGAAAAAATCTGTAGTCTGAAATTCTGACAGGTGCAAAATCCTATGAGAGCCGATAAATTTTATCCATAATTTGAGAGTTCGCTTTTGTTCAAGCGGGTTCAACTGAGATGAACAAATTTGAGTAAAAATGGGGTTTTCTTAGAAAACACACTTCACACCTGTACTGATTTTTCGTCATTCAATTCTCTCAAATTTTCATTTGGAATTAGGGTTTTTGTTGGGATTATGGTTGGGTTTAGGCTAGAAATGTAGGCAATTTTATGAACGTAAATGGGATGAACGTGAACACGTATAGATTAGAAACCTGGCAACTACTACAAAGTATTGACGAGTCAAAATTAATAATTAAGTACTTAATTACTGTTTCTTTAACTTTCACTGTCTAAAATGAGTAGTCCTAGTTCTATATCAGAAGATAATTATGGCTCTGGTAAATTATTATCCAGTTATCTCTAGCAGCGAATACAAGCGAATATTGTATTATAGCCAAATTATACTATGTATCAGTCAGTCTAATATTATTGTTATAATATATCTGCAAGGCATGATTAGGCGAATGACTAATTGCTGGAACAAGTAAAGAAAGTATTAGTAAGAGCCACCATAGTGATCACCTGAGTAGTTGTAATGTTTACATCTGGTACTGCTTGCCCCTCCCACTTCCGGCTTCAAAACATTTCTTATAAATTATCCAAATCTGTGACATCAATCAGAACATAATTATAGGCCTACTCAGTATAATAATTATTACTCAGTTATCGCTAATTAAGTGAATACAAGCAGAGAGAAAGAACAATAGACATTTAGAGAGATCGATATAAAGGTTTGAGCTTGTTTAACGTCAGGGTCCAGAGGCACAAGGCTTCTCTTCAAAACCGCTAAAGTTATCGAGCAGTAGGCCTATAGGATTGTTTACGAACTCTTGTAAGCCACGGCCCCAGCGAGCTACAGTATATCAGCCACAGGCTAAACCAAGGCTAAATTTTCAATTTTACGCTAAATAAAAAGTATGAAATTATAATAAAATTTTCGCTGGAATTCGGATTGGTGTGCGATGGCCGCATTTCCTTCAATAGCGCCGTTCACAGCAGATGTAAACAAAGCCTAGCGGTTTTTTTTAAATTTATTTATCACGACACACATTTCACAGTTACAAACTTAGATAAAATGTTAACGGTGCACGTGAACGGTAATATAGGCCCACAAGTGGCGCTTACATATTCCGACGTTTGTTTGTATGTCAAGCGATAGTCTCCCGCTGGTTACCCATGCATTTAATGGGCGTTATTGAATTTTTATTAATGATTTTAAGAACTACCGTACGTTCTCATATTTTCAATAATACGAGTATTTAATAATTACATACTTGTATGTAGCATCTACGCTTACACTAGGATTGATCACTGTTTATGAATAGACCACACAGAAGCACGCCGTGTTAGTAAACTGATAGTAGGCCCTATAGTCGCTTTGCTTGTAAACCCATGCATTTAGTGGGCTTTAAGTACGGCAATTAAATCATTTTAATATAAATTTAAGAAAGTGCCGT
>JAQFZF010002740.1:0-12073 GCA_034695365.1 Enchytraeus norvegicus
GTTGAGTTTGCCTTTAGGAATGTGGTGTTTGTCAGCCATTAGTATTGTATTTGTTAGGATTTTGTTTCCAATGTGAGAGT
Organism: Enchytraeus norvegicus; assembly: GCA_034695365.1. Classification (NCBI taxonomy): domain Eukaryota; kingdom Metazoa; phylum Annelida; class Clitellata; order Enchytraeida; family Enchytraeidae; genus Enchytraeus; species Enchytraeus norvegicus. The sequence goes on from JAQFZF010002740.1 coordinate 81, forward strand.
TATTTTGTTTCGGATTGCTGTTTAGGGTATTTTCTATTTCTTCGGTAAATGCAGTCCAATTTGCTTATACAGTTTCTTTACTTCAACAATGATATTAGGCCTTAATTAAATAATTAATTGTTTGATTAAATAGTGTTCAGTTGATATTTACGCTAATTCAAAGTAATTGTGCATTTATGTCGACTTGCTACCAACTAGACTTGTGAGTCTGCTTCTATGTGCAGATTCTATGGGAGGCATGGGTGGTGGTAACAACTGTAACTGGTTACATATGAAGAACTGTATACAGGTTAGTCAATCTCAAAAACATTTCTTGACCTATTTATAGACTTATAATAATTTAATTTATGCTTCAATTATTCAACTGTTAAAAAATATTATTTATTTATTTAATTTGTTAAAATTTAACTGATTCAAATGCCAGGTCTGCAGCTTCACTGATATATATCATTCGCGTTATGAAACTGGTACGTGTACAATTTTGCGTTAGCATTTTATTTATATATTAATGGATGTGAGTGTTTGTTTAAATTTATCATTATCACAGCTAGAAGATAGCCTGCAGTAATAGTGCCTCCAGCACGGTCCTGTTGAGAGGGTGTCAGCATCATGGCTGGCATCCTGGGTGAGCAACAACAACAACATGATATATTTGTTTGTTTACAGCTAGAAGATAATCTGCGTCAGTGCCTACAGCACAGCCCTGTGATGAGGGTGTCAGCATCACGGCTGGGTAAACAACAACAACAACCTGATATATTTGCTTGTTTACAACTAGAAGATAGTCTGCGTCAGTGCCTCCAGCACGGCCCTGTACAATCAGTCATTTATTAACTTATACATGTGTTTATGTATTTATTTGTTTGTTAACAGTTAGAAGATAGTCTGCGTCAGTGCCTCCAGCACGGCCCTGTACAATCAGTTATTTATTTATTATAAATACATATGTTTATGTATTTATTTGTTTATTATCACAGTAAGAAGATAGTCTGCATAAGTGCCTCCAGCACAGCCCTGTACAATCAGTTATTTATTTATTTATACATGTGTTTATATATTTGTTGGTTTGTTTACAGTTAGAAGATAGTCTGCATCAGTGCCTCCAGCACGGCCCTGTACAATCGGTTACTTATTTATTATAAATACATGTGTTTATGTATTTATCTATCACAGTTAGAAGATAGTCTGCGTCAGTGCCTCCAGCACGGCCCTGTACAATCAGTGAGAGTGAATCAGATGAGCGGGGAACTCTTGGTACTCTACCAGACTAGGGAGTCTTTTCTCTCCGCCCTCTCAGCGGCCCCACCGGGCCCCAACCCCTCCAGGCCGGGGGCGCACCGGGGGGAGATATTGAGCGGGGAGGATGTGTCGAGGATTATGTCCACCTGTGCCCCGGGGGCATGGGTTCAAATCCCTCTCGGGCTTCCCCCGCCCCCTTTTAGATAACTGACTGATTGGGTGCGGGTGGGGTAATGGATGTGGGTGTGTGGTTCTGTGTGGGTGTAGGTGCGTGTTTGTGGATATATGTGTGTTGGTGTTGATATTTAATAGTATATCATGTTTTGGGGTGTTTGTTTGATATACAATAAGAATAAAAATTCTAATAATAATAACAATAATAATAAGATTTAACGTCTTTGCAATGCATGTTATGCATGCACATGTATGCGTTTGTGCCCCTAAAGGCTTGTCAATAGTGCCACAAATGTCTGCTTTTACACTTTAACAGTGTGTGTGTATTTGGATGCCTGTCTCTGTCGCTCTGTGTATGTAAATGCACAAAGCACACGTGTACTTTGTCTGTGTACATAATAGTAGAACTGTATTCCCGATTGTGCACAATAAAGTGTGCGCAATTTGTGCAATATTAGACTTGTATTAACTGCACATTGTGTAAATATGTTAGCGATAAAAATTGATTTTGTTCTCTGTTCGTCTCTACTGTGTCAATCTATATTTATGCGTTTGCAAAGTGTCACAACAGCTCGGTTCACTGATTTCACTTAGCATTAACGTAAGGTCAAGTTCTAAATTTCAGGTGAGATTTTTCAAACCAACGGTTCTGAAATAATTTGCTATCTATTCCATCATGATATTGTTAACTGTTGCGTCTGTTGCTAGGCAGCCCTAGCAACAGATCATAGATATGAGGCTCAGAAATCAGCCATAATGCATGTGCAGATAGAAGGAATGTCATAGCATTCAGCATTCTTCTTCAATATTATTGAAATGTTGAATTTCGTGACAATGTCTCTTTGTTTTCAGGATTATCTTATATAATAATTCCCTTAACCCGTTACATGTTACAGCCTTACAGTCACTGTTACAGCGATACAGCCCCCCTCCACCAAAAAATTGTGAATTGTCCTTTATAAAACTTTTTATCAAAGGCTTTTCACTTGGTAAATATATATTTCATAAAGTTATAAAGATTCAACCCATTAACTGATTTGGCGTCCATATCTCTATATGGGTATATGATGTCAATGGAAAGTGGTAAACTTTTGTGACGTATTATAATTAGTTTATTTGTAGATCTTATAGCCTTAATTACTTGAGTGATATCTTTCTAACATGATTTACTATTTCTATGCTGGTATATTAATTGTATGCATCTCAGTTATACATGTATATACCGTGTTATTTCCGTAAGTATAGGAGCGTATAATGTATTATAACGTACTTTATTTCTCGTGTGTATTTTTCTGTTCCATCAGAACATGTGTTAGTATAGTTGCCGAGGTGTGTTGTATATATTTGTAAACGTTTAGAAATTTATTTAACTGTATGAATATCTAAATATAATATTTACCATGTACATTATACACATAAAAGTGTATACATGTATAACATTGTGTATAAATTTATTAACATGTGTGTTAAATAAATTTAAGTTAAGTTAAAAGCCTGATTATGTATATATTGATACTGGGATACGGCTGGGACTCGAACCGGTGGCCTCCTGCTTAACTGGCATACTTGCCATCGACAAAGCTGTCCAACCGGGTTGTGTATATTCATGTTTGTGTGCCGATATGTCTATATATACAATTAGCATATTTATATAAGTACATGTACTCATAGGTGATAATATATTTACAATGTAAGTATGCTAAATTTATATCTTTTACTTGTTCAATATGTTAAAACAAATCGGCCCATTTAATGATATTTCTCATGCATTGCATGTGATTTTTTGCTTAATAATATTTACTAGCAGCATAATGCAATATTAAAATCTGCATCAATATATAGAAGGTGCCAGAATTGTGTGTGACTTGGAACAGTTTTATTAAAACTCAATATTTACAACATCTGTTCAGATATTAGAGTATCTATGGATGTCATGCATGTATTGTTCGCATGCATGAGGTTTAGCTCCTGTTTCTTCAGCCAATTTGATGCCGGGATGAAACCAACTGGAAATTGAATTTTCGATTTAGTGCAAATAAATCATTATTTTTTTTTTTAGAGTAGCTTTGTTAAATGTTAGTGCGACAGTTTACAGTCTGACAATATTATATTATTGTTAGCTTCTCTGCCCCAAGGCACTATCAGCGCTGGGCCCAATCATGCTGGAGCTATGAGACCTCTGTAACAGTCAGTGAACACAGACAGTGTGCTAATGGACGTCCCTGACATCGTCGTCAGATGTTAAACCGGACTATGAACCATTGCTTTATTCTGATTTTTTAAAGATACCTTACTATATATTGACACTTTGAATTTTGTCTGATGATAACATATAGTTAAATATTTGTCGACTGATTGAATGATTTAAAAGGCATAAGCATTAGGATTTAATGTCTCTTTCATCAACTCATGATGATTTCATAGTGAGTCTCTAGCGGAAATCGAACCAGCAACCCCTATCTGTTTATATCTACGTGTTGTTTGTTAATTGAGCTCTCAGAACGGATTATGTGTAATTACTTGTTTATTCGTTGTCCCTCTTTACTCTTTTATTTGCTCGCATGTATGCGTTAATATCATGTTGAAGGTTGTGTTGTAATCCTCTTGATTTCTCATCTAATATATGTGTGTGTATATATTGTGCAGGCTTGGTACTGTCTGCAAAAGTATTTTATGTTTCTTGCTTCAGATATTTTATTTTATTTTTTCAAAATATTACGTTACCTGTTTGGGTTGAGATATTTACTGTATATTTTGTGTTCTTTGTTTTGTTTTTTGTATTTGTGTATTTTGTTTGTAGTTTTGCATTGTTTATTACGTAGTACGCCTACATATACATTATACAATGCACACGAGTATAAAAATATATTATATGCAAGTGTGCGACTGTGCGTGCAGGACTCTGTTTTGTTATATATAAATGTCCCATTTGGCATGGTTATGCAATATAGGGTTAAAGGTAACTCTACAAAGCTATGTTTAACGTCTGTTTCCTTATTACACGAATATTGTTGGAGTCTGACTCAAGTGGGACTCGAGCCTGTGCCCTCCTGCTTATCCTGCCAAGTGAGCTGCCGTTTAGGCTATCTAACATTTACTTGTATGCATATTAACACAGTATATACTCTGTACAGATGGATGTTAAACCCATATTGTACCATAATAGTACAATGCAATAATTGTAGGGTGATATTAGAATGTGTTAAGTATTTCCATTGGCTACTATAAATATATATGTTATTACTTGACCGTAATGATATACAGAATATATGTGACCCACCATGGCAAATATAGGCGTATGTCGCAAAAAATCAAAAATAATTTTATTCCATTGCATTGTGGTCAGTAGGGCCTTTAAAATAACATATAGTTTGTTTGAATCGGACTACCCTATCCAAATTTATAAAAATTGAAAGTATAGCAGTTATATAAATTTTATAAAAATTTAAACTTTAAATGTAAATTTTTACTCTATATAATTTGTTAAAAATTGTCTTATTATTCCATTGTTTTGTTTTCAGTGAGACCTTCAAAATAACATATAATTCGTTTCAACCTGACCACCCTCCAAAGTTTTAGAAATTGAAAGTACAAAGAGTTATATACAAAAGTTATAAAAATTTAAACTTTGAATTCATTTTACTCAGGATATTTTATGGCGACAAGCGCCTATATTTGCCGTGGTGGGTCGCATATATCAATGCCTGTTGTTTATATAGTGTGTTAGCTAATTATGATATTGACATAATTATTGTTAACAATAATAATTATTATTATTGTTGTTGTTTATTACAAATCTCTATCGCATAATTATCAACGATTGAATGACTTACGTTGTATTCTCCCTTTCATTGTTCTCACTCGCTCTTTCTTCACACATATTACACCTCTTTTAATAATTATTCTCTCTGCTAAATATTGCAATTTGTTAATGTTAAGGACAATGTTTATTAATTACATTTTAGATCACATTGAAATACAAATAGCTGACAAAAATGTGCAAAATTCAGTCAAGTAATGTCCAATTCTGTAAGACTTATTATTTTGCGAACTAACGTTTTTTCATAAATAAAATATACTCTCGGAGCTTAACTTATTTCCTCTTTGCATTAAATAGTATTCTGCAATTATTAATTATTATTAAAATATAAAATATTTACATAAATTAATGTTCTCCCCTGGAGTTGCAGCTCCCCCCCTTCTCCTTCCCCCCAACATATTATATTTGATTGAGAGAGAGAATGCTAAGCACCGCTATACTTTTAACTGATTGATAAACTCGTATGCTAATCAATTATACACTAATGTCTGGATTATGATCAAAACTCTATGCAACGTCTATGTTAGTCTTAATAATGTCGTCTAATAACTTCTCCTCGTTAAATAATTGTTAAGTGTGTTGGCAATTTATTCGTGTTTTTAGTGGGTGTTTCTTTGTTGAAGCATAGCATTATGGATATCTTAAAGCAATATACAGTATACATGGATGGTGTTATGCAAGAGCGGACCAACCCACTTCAGAAATTATATGTAAAAAATGGTGTTTATTTCAACAATATGTCTGGATTATTTTCAGAATATTTCAATAATTCGTTTGGTATTATGGTACTAGATAATTTTATAATGGTGTTCTACTATACTGGTTAGAAATGTTGTGCTTTCAGTTTATGGTTTTGAAATTATTTACAATTATAAGTTTTTGTGTTGTGGGTTGGTCCACTTTGCATAACACCTTTCATACAGGTTTATGAAAATAATAGTTAGCTTTTTTGGCCACTAAAGTTTAATAAAAATCAGCATTTCTGATTTAACTCATTATGTATTAATTCTACTAGATGTGTACGTATAATTTTATAGATTTTGCCTGTTTCTGTGAATATGATCAGAGCCTAATTATGTAGCGCATTAGACGAAATAGTATACTTTACATGTGAGGCGAATATTGAACAATGGTATTCATGGAAAAAATTATGAGCTAAATGACAATTTTGGTGCCCCTCCCTTTCCTAGAATCGTCATTGCAGCCCAGAACGTTCTGCCAACTCCTTCTTATACCTAAATGGCTCTTAGCAACAATGAGTTACTGCTTTACATTAGCTGCTGCTCTAGCAATGGAGAGTAAAGCAGCTTTAGTCAGAAGCTAACTTGTCTAATATTAGGAGTTCGTTTGTGGTTTTTGAAATAAATTTAAACAAATTAAGACTAGCTGTATAGTGAGATAAGGTTTCCACTATTGTACTGTATCTTAAACTGAGCAATCGTCAAAATTCTCGTTTGCAATGAGACGTCCTTAAGTCGTCGTCAGATGATGAAGAGGACGTTAAATCTGCATTACTTGATTGATTGATTGACTGATTGATTGATTGATTGATTGGGTGGGGGTGACAGTCTTGTCAACTTTATTGTTTAACAACTGAGTGCATAGGTGTGTCAAAATGTAATATGGATGTCCGTGATATCTTTTGTGGTGGAGGAAATGGATCAAAGAATTCTCAATACCTAGACCTTTATTTTGGTGTAATTTTAAATTAAATGAATACGAATGTGCCGACAAATATTGAATATTACTAAGGATGGATAATGTGACGGAGTTAATAGCACTGTTGGTTATGCGTCTAGCTCGGGTTCCATAGGTGCACAGTTCAAATCCCAGGGCTCGCCGTCAGTGATGTAGACTTCCTGCCGCGATATTGACTTTAAATTCAATTCTTAACCTTTATTGTTAATAATTTTTGTCGTTGAACTTAATTATTTAATATGTATGATGATTGTACGGTAGCGTGAAATAAATAAATAAATAAAAGCAATGAAAGCCCGTTGATTGTAATGGGCTCAGGCTGTGTCTAGTAAGATGCTGCTTATATATAATGATTTTACGTCCGGCTCCTCACCCTAAGGCGATATCAGGGTCGTCTCTAGCAGTTTATTCACATACTAGTTACCCCTGAGTCAGTAGGCTACATTCCAGAATAACATACAGATAGTAACACAGCAGATAACTCGTTATGCTTGATATTATACTAGTAGATTGAAGCAGTAGGTTTGAGTGTATTTAATGTCAAGGTTCAGAAGCCCGAAGGGCTTCTCTTCAAGACGGCTCAACACAATCGAGCACTACCGTCACAGAGATTTTGGTTAAGCTTAATACAGCTTTTCTCCACAAAGCGATCTGCAGTCTGTTAGAGACCGCTGAGTCTGAGTAATACATAAAAAAGTAATTTAAAAAAGAGTGAAATAGTACAGATCAGATTCTCTGAAAATTTTCCCATTTTTATAGCCTGCTGTGTATTGGGTGCATATATGTAACGAATCAGTTGATTGGTTGTCCACAATGTAAACAAGTGTTACAACACAGCTGATTGATTGTGTCACTGTTTTGATTGTAGTAGGCTAAATTAAGCATTATTTAACGTCTGTTTCCATATCCGAGGGCACTGTCAGAGAAGGACCCGGCTGGGACTCAAACCTGTGGCCTCCTGCAGCGGATCGGACAGGTTTGCTACCGACAAAGCTGTCCATCCGGGAAATAAATAGAATATATGCAAATACAGATAAATCGATATTTGCATAAAATTTGCATAAATCGAATTGCAATAAATCGAAGAAGTTTCGCCATCAGTAAGTTATTCAACACAGTCTGTATTACAGTAGGCCTATAGGCTGCTTTAATTAATTAACAATTAGCACAATATTAATTGCAAAGAATACCACGATTAATGTCCAGCGCTTGTATGATAAGTTTTTTAAGAAATATCGAAGTGCCTATCGTTTAATAAATAAACTCGTATTATTGCGCTGTAAATTGTTGCAATATAATTGTGTGTTCGTCTGTGGTTTTCATAGTTTCATTTCTTAAAACTGGAGAATGCTAGCAAATTCTGTTTGTGAAAAGATATTCTAAATTGAATCATATACATGTATAATTTTTATAGCTATATATGTATAAAGTCATTTAGAAAGTACGTTCACTAGTACATCGGTAACTATTTCTTCTTACCATCCTGTATTAAATTACTATTAATTAACTTTAAAAAACTAAAGCCGCATTTAACGTCAGTTTCGCGGCCTAACGGCCACATCAGTGAGGGGTGAACCCTGGGATTCAAACCGTAAACCTATAGAATGCTAGTCGGAACTGTGAACTCTTTGAATCAATCAATTAAAAAGTGGTTTAATAACTCACTATGCGATATACCGCAGTAATGCTATAAGTAACTATGGAGTGGTATGTGGTCTAACAGCCAGAAACCACACCCGATGTGGCAGCCTCTTTGTCTCTCCGCCTCTCCCGCTATCAATCCTCTACCAGGCATTACCAATATCTGCTAATTCTGCAGTGAAGGGCAGAGTGGTCTACGCCATGACTTCTGTGTACTTGACCCTTTATTCACTCATGTTCCAGATTGGCAGAGGTCTTGCCTTATCGGATGTGGCAGGCTAAGCTACTCTATCTTTCACTGTTCAGAAGCGCTTCTGAGACTTAAGTTAAGAGTGCGCTATATAAATGCTTCTGATTGATTGATTGATTGATTGATTGATCACCAAGCTCGCTCATCACAATGGGGTCAGAAACAGTTTTGATGGTTGATGAAATAAATTACAAAAAGTGAAAGGATGCTGTTTGGAAATCAGTTATGCTAATGTAGCCGTTAGACAACGAAATGACGTTACATTCTACTTCAGCCATTTAGCATTAGTTATGAGAAATATATATAAAATTTTAGAACACTATATCTTCACAATGAGACAAATACGGTTAGAGAGAGAGGGGGGGGGGGGAGAGAGCAAGCGAGAGAAAGAAAGAGAGAGAGTGCGGTGTAGAGTCATGTACATTGAGTGAGGTTATTAGTTTTATTATCAGTTAAAATGTTGACTATATTGATTTTTTTATGGTTTAAGATGATAGTATTCCGAGGTTTTTCTATATCTTCTATTAATTGAAACTATTTGTAATTGTGTGTTTGTGTCCTTGTTTACTGCCACTATCATTGCCACATTAATTCTACAGTGTGTAGAATATCAATGTGCTTAGTTAAAGAGCAACTTCTGATTTTTTATATTTAATATCATTTGTATTGTATGCAGAATTATTATGTATTATAGATGCCTTGCCACATCTTGTGTGGCCTATGGTAGCCGAGACTACTTTTCCTTCACTGATTCAAATTTCGCCTCTGAGATACCTAGTATATAGAGGCGCTATAAATTACCTTTTGTACTGTATTAATAATTATGGTTAAGGTTTGTATATGTGAGTATAATATTGATATCGTCGTCAGATGATGAAACGGACGTAAAACTCATATTGTATGTATTATTATATTTAGACAGTTGCTCTATCTCTAATTGCTGGTGAACTGTTATCGTGTGCATTGTGTTAACTCCGATAAAATTAAATATAGACCATTAGTTGTACATTTCTGATTGTTTCGAGTATTTTATATAAACAATTCACGTCTCCGTGGCTCATCGGATACGCGCTTTGGCCAGTTCTCATCGAATTTTGCGCTTAAGGTCCGGGTTTCGATTCCCGGTCGAGTCAATCAGAGAGTAATACCTCGGATGTACAGCGTTTCAAACCAAGCCCTCCATACCCTCGTCGGTCAATTAATTCATAACAATAAGTACGCAGTGGGTGCAGGCCCGGGTTACCCACTAGGAAACTAGGCGAATGCCAAGGATCCCGCGCTTTTAGGGGCCCCGCGCCGCTGACCACAATTTTTTTAGATACGCCTACAATATTACTACTTTTAAAATATAATAATCATATTTGAACGTTGTGTGAGCCTTAGCTAGCTGAGTTGAGATATCTGAGATATCTCACTAACAGCCTGTCTATTGGCGGGATACCGATGTTATGGGTGGCTGGGTCCCGCAAAATATATTTGCCTAAGGTCCCGCAAGAGCTTAATCCGCCCCTGAGCACATAGTGGTAATACAGAACAGATAGCACATAGTGGTAATATAGAACCGATAGCACATAGTAATACTACATTGTGGTGTAAAGCTTATTACAGCTTTACTCCACAATGCGCCCTGCACTCTATTGCATACACCTGAGTCGGATGAACTCGGTGGCACTTCACCTTTATAAACGATAGACATCCACTGGCATAGAATCTGAAGAAAATGTCATTCATGCTTTAATGTTTTTTAAACTTCACAGATGCTGGGGTGAGACTATGGGGGCCCGGACCCCAGGCTTTCGAGTGTTGATGCTGTTGCACGTGTTGCATTGTTTGTGAATGCATTATCAGCTTTTAGTCGATAAACTCTTCAAATGATCGTCCTTGCTGTTCACGGTAGCATGTCTGCAGCCTGCAGCGCACAACTCTTCTAATGACTAAGTCTTGAAGGTCTTGCATGGAGTTTATTACAATGTAAAAGTTGTGATACTTCCTAATAACTTTATCTATTAATACATTGAAGATGGGGATTTAGTGAAGCGGTTAGCGTGTCAGTTTCATTATCGAGTGATGGCTCGAGGCGGTGTGGGAACGATTCCCAGCTCAGTCGAAAAAATATCCCTGGCACCTTGGGCGCGGTTGCGTCTCGGTGCCTGGAAGGTAGAATGTTAATCGTGTATCGCGTACTATCGGGCGGATTGCCGCTCCCGATAGTGCATTGCACTGATCGAAAGGCAAAGGTACGATTAATCATGGAGTAGAAAAAGTAAAATATAAACATAAAAACATAAAAACAACAACTAAGCAAGAAAACTAGCATCGTCTGTCACGTGTAAATACAAGGAAATTAAATTTAAAAAATTGATTGATAGATCGATTGAATGAATAAGTGAATGAATAAGTGAATGAACGTGCGATTAGAATGAATGAATTAGTGTTAGTGTGTGAATAAACACATTGATGGAACAGACGAATGAATGATGAGTAAATAAATAAATAAATAAATAAATCAATGCGGATTTAGCGCCCGACTCCTCACAAGAATGTCAGGAACGGTAAATCCAGTTTGGGGACCTCAATCATTCAGTTAATAAATCAATCAGTCAAAGAACAAAAATGTAATGAAGGAATGTGCGAACGAATGATCAACGAATGTTCAACAAACCAGTAGGCCTACTGAACTAAACTAAGGAACAAATGAATGAACAGAACAAATCAGTCGATGATTGAACGACAGAACGAATGAGTGAACCGAACAAATCAATAGATGAACTATTGAACGAATGAATGAACCGAACAAATCAGTCGATCGAACGAAAGAACGAATGAATGAACCGAACAAATCAGTAGATAAACTATTGAACGAAAGAACGAATGAACTGAACGGACGAACAGGTTCAGAAGTAACGGAGAGAGCGCAGGATGAAAGGCATGGAAATGGAAATGGATACTGGAATAGATGCGTGGAATGCAGATAAAAGTTGACCGCAGCAATTGTTATGAAAGATCGAGAGAGGCAGTTAGTCAGTCAGTCAGTCAGGGAGTTGTTTGATTGATACACACATGTCAGCGAGTACGTGAACCCACTGAACATCTGTCCCTATCCAATCCCGTACAATCTGTGGCGGATCTGGAAAATTTGAGTGCTTTTTGTGGGGGGGGGGGGGAATATTA